>APFE030257173.1:0-151750 GCA_000404065.3 Pinus taeda
TTGAAAATCATCACGCATCCCATTCATTGTAATTGCAACAAGATCTTCATCAGCCACCGCCACTCCAATGGCCCCCAATCCGTCCTTAACATCTTTGATTCGCGCTACAAATGCAGTAGCAGACTCCCTTTCGTCCATTTTCATCGAAAATAGCTTGCTTTTCAAAGCCAAAACTCTGTTTGTATTATGGGTCTCATAGAGATTTTTGATTTTCGTCCAGATCTCAGTAGACGATTTACAATCTCTGATGTGTGCAATGACATTGTCTTTCACAGACATCTTCAGCAGGGCTTTGGCTTTGTTTTCTCGTTTTTCCCAGTCTTCCTTCTGTTGGGCTGCTGCCGGTTTCTGCTCGTCGCCTTCACTATAGCCCAAGCATTCGCATCTTCGAGCAGAGTCTGGATCTTGAACTTCCAGTTTGTGAAGTTCGATCCGTTGAGTTTACCAGACTCGTTAAGGTAAGACTCCATTGTGTTACTCATTTTGAATCTATTTAACAACAAAAAACAATACCTGTCAGATCGATCTGTCACCTCTGTCACCGATCTGCAGTGTCTGGCACTCCCGCTCCAATGAGCAACTTCGGTGTTTCTAACACAACCGAAACAACGATCTGATCACAATTGATCTGATCCACCTCTCCCGGATTGATCTGCCACTTCGCCAATCCTACTCTCCTTGCAGATCGCCAACACGAAGTCGAGGTTTCCCGCAGATCTCCTCTGGCGCTTTCCCGATCTGTCTCTCCCGCACTGATCTGCACCTCCACCGATCTGCTCCGTTTGCAAACCGCCAAACGAAGTTCACGCTGTTCAGGGATCTCCTTGGCGCTACCCCGAGCGAAAAATCCGCGCTAATTAAAAATTGCTTAGAGTAGAAAAATTGACGCGTTTTTCCCGGTAAAATCCACACTAATCGGGCTTTCTGGCACAATAGCGCGATTTCTCCCTCGAAATTCGTGCTCTAGCGCGATTCCTCCCTGAATTTCCGCACTCTAGCGCGATTTCTCCCTGAAATCCCGCGCTAATTGGTCTTCTGGCGCGACTGTCAGCGCAAAATCCGCGCCAATCGGCCTTTTTGCTCAAAAAAAAAAATAAATAAAAAAAAAAAAATTCCAAGTCCGAGCCAGGTGTTCTGCAGTCCACCTGCTCAATCGAGCACAGAGCTCTCGTGTACACACTCCGCCACACAGGCACTTCAAGCCTCACAGGAAATTCCGCCACACAGGCAAGCTAGCTTCTACAGGCACTTCAGCCTCACAGGTGACAAAGATCAGGCTCACTCAATCTGAGCTCTGATACGAAGATAAAATATGCACTGAATTGAAAAGAAAGAGATGTAGCTCTCAGGTGTGGCCTGCACCTGGAGACTACACTCACAAAACTTGAGAGATTTCTCTCGTTCACTCTATTACCATTCAATCAAAAGATTACATCATTAAATACAATACTAGGAAATAGGAAGTTGTACCCAAACCCCATAACTATAGGAACTAATCCTAAACTAGGGAGAAAGTTACAACAATGTAACCATTTTCTCCATTAATGATAGAATAATATTAATTATTCTCAACTTGCTTAATTTCTTCCACATATTCAATGTTGGACGTCTCGTCCAGAGCTTTACTGACTTGATGTCGCCGACTACTAGCTCGTTCTGACCTTAATTTGAGCCTTCTAAGACTTAGCCCGACTAACATCGACTGACTTCATTTTAATGGCGAGATTCAGAATTAGTCGCAGAATTTGTAAAAACATGTCATTCACAAGCAGATGTATGCCCTCCGGATGGTTCATAGATAAGATTGGTGTTCAATATGAGATCCTTCATATTTTTTTTTCTTGTTCTTTCTTTTGGTAAGGTCTGCAATTGCTTGTGCTTTCTTAGCTTGCCATTGAACCTATTCTTTTGCATGGCAGGGTGGATGGGTGCTCTGAAGTTCACATGGTTTCCTCCATTAACCAGTTAGATTTTCTTTTTCCTTGAGGGTTTTGAAACCTTAGTCACTCTGGAATGTTTATGGCTCCAATTCTGACAGGTGGTATTTCTTTTTCCATGACAAAGCGAGGTTTCAAATAAAACTCTTAACTTTCTTTCTGGTTCTTCTTATTCTCCACTAAATGTAAGGTCAACTCATTTCTTTCTTGTGTATACCTGTGGACGTCCGTTCACAAGGATGGTCACATTTTCCCTACCCTTTTTCAGGTATCGACGATCTCCAATTTAGGTCCCATGGCTCTAAATTTTCCTTACCTGTTCTTAGAATTTTGGTTCTAACTGTGTCTTTTTTTAACTTGGTGCTAACATACAAAATCAACGAATGGAGTTGGAAATATGTGAAAGGTCATTTGCATCATATCTTTGAGATTGTGGGAATAGGAATAGCAGAAGGTCTGCAGGATAAGTATCAGAATTAGCAGAGGCAGAAGAATCAGGAGCTCTACAGGTAAAGGAAAACGTTGGCAGTGTTTGAGAAATTGGTGGTGGGTGCTCCTCAGGAGCTTGTTAACCCTCCTGCAGTTGTAGACGGAACCTCAGATTTGAGAAAAAATGAGAAACAAATGGTAGACATTTTCGTTTCCACTTAACCACAGACCACGTCATTCAAATTGGGTCCCATGGATTCATGGCATACACTTATCACAAAGAAGCTTTGCTCATGCCCAGGTATGGTATCTTATTTCTATACTCTGCTTTCTAAGGGAATCGTATGCATGTTCTCTATGAGATTCGAAAAGATCAAAGTGATCTCGGTGGTTCATTGGTTAGACTGGTGTATGCTAGACTACTGCTTGTACTTTTGGCATTAGGTCCTTCGAAGTTGTAGGCGATGTGTTTTGTGGGTTTGTGGGCACCATTTAGAATTTTCCATTGCTGAGACAAGATTATGGGCTTACCAAGAATGCAAATGAGGTGATGGTCACGATAGAAGCATTCAAAGCTCTGCGCGACAGAGGGTCGTTTCCTGCTGATCAAGTGCTGAATCACTTTGAAGGCTCTTTTGCATTTGTTCTTTTCGATAGCAGTTCCAAGATTCTATTGGTTGCCAGGGTAATTAAGGCTTATCAACTTACATGTAATGTGGTTGTTGTTAATCTGGATATGTTTTCCTCTAATTTGGATCTATTGTGATGAATTCTAGGAAAAAAATTCAATAACATGGTGAATGGGACAAACTTTTGCAATATTTAGGAAACGTGGCATGCAGTCAGAGGAGACTGTCTGATTTTCAATTACTTTAATACCCATGAGAATGAGTCAAGTCCCTTGGGTATGAATTGGGCTACCTTTTCTTTAGCCCACAAACAAGCATGAGTCTCATGAGCTTTTACTATTCAATCACCCCTCTAAGGGGATGCGATTGGGAGAGTGACCCTAATCCTTGGACTACTATGAGCGAAGTTGTATGCTAACAAACCATAATCACAATAATAAGCAACCACTGTGTCCGTCTCTATCCATTGTGAGAACATGGGTGGATGCGATTTGGAGAGTGCCCCTAGTCCTTGGACTACTATGAGTGAAGTTATATCCTAGAACACCATAATCACAATAATAAGAAACCACTGTGTACCTCTCTATAGTAAGCAACCACTGTGTCCGTCTCTATCCATTGTGAGAACATGGGTGGATGCGATTTGGAGAATGCCCCTAGTCCTTGGACTACTATGAGCGAAGTTATATCCTAAAACACCATAATCACAATAATAAGAAACCACTGTGTACCTCTCTATCCATTGTGAGAACATGGATGCTTATACAATAAGCGCAAAATTATAAGTCTAAACTTTTCTCTCTCAAAATTCAAATACGCCTCTAGGGGACATCATTTGCAGTGTGCCCTTGGTCTCCTGGATCACTGTGAGTTCAATTATAAGTTGTCAAACCACTATCACAACCATGAAATTTTATAAGCATCCAACCCAGACTTCCCAATCCACTGTGAGAACATGGGTGTTTGCACAATAAACACAGAATTATGTTTAAGCCCTAAGCAACACCCAATCAAAAAAAAATATTACTCCATTGAATTAAGGGGTGATAAATACTTGTGTTTTCTTTTTGACAAAAACTCATTCATATTTGATGAAACTCATTGTGCTTGCAAAGTTGGCTTGGTCATAATGAATACTACTCATTGTGCTTGCAAAGTTGGCTTGGTCATAATTCAAGTATTCATTAGATTATAATTTACATATCCAGAGGCAAAGTGTTCGATTATATGTGTAATTCAACACAGTTTTGCATGATTCCCCCTCGTTCTCACAGACACCATTTGCAAGACATAGAGGGAAAATGTTCTCTCTTTTGGGGTTGTAAATCAGATGGTTCATTAGCATTTTCTGATGATGATCAAAACTAGGATGGATGTGGAACATCTTTTGCATCATTCTCTGTAGGTAATTTCTCCTTTATCTCTTTTAGTATGCTGCTTATCAGTTCTGATTTATTCATTTCACCGTTTTGTTAAAAAATCTTTAATTTCTCTGTAAGTATTAGTGTAACACTTCTTGGGGTGGTTAACTTTTCAAACTCTTCACTGCTATCATCTTTTAAATGACTGAAGATGTTGCAACCAAGTTAATATGTTTTGAAAGATTTAGTTTTTCAGAATAAATGTAGTCAGCAAGGTCTCATGGTTGCAATTCAATTGATCTTATTCTATTCCCATTTGGATATCTTGTTTGCACACACGACAATGACACTAAAAAAATGGGTGGGTGTTTGCAATAATGGAGATGTGGCACTATCTTTATGTGGAGATTGAACATGCTATATTTCCCTTCTTTTGTTTGGTCAGGTTGCTACTTTTCATCAATGAAAGGCATACAGAGTTATGAGCATCCATTTAACTGATGAAAGTTGTGCCACGTGTTGATAGTATGGGTCAGTTGTGTCGTTCTACATTTGTAGTGGATTCTGCAAAGAAAAGGAACATTCCCCATGTAAATAGTGAGACCAACTGGTCTCAAGACATGAATCTATTCCACCGAAAGTGTGTATTTCTCATCATTATTGAGTTTTCTATCTTCTAAGCATATATGTTGTTGTGTAAAAACCTTGTGAATAAAGTCACAGCTAAATTTATACGTCTTCCCTCTTGGTTTAAAAGGGACTAAGGTTATTTAAAGTGCAATGACACTTGCCTTTCTGTAAATGTTTGTTTTTCATTTGTTAAAACTGTGAACACTCCTTGCAGAACATAAGCTATAATCTCTAGCTTTAATGGAATTATTCTCGATCAATACCTTGATTCAACCAGCAAAATGCCCTTGCATGCACATTTCCATCATTGACTATGATTTAAATATTACTATTTCCTAAGTTGGCCAAAGTCAGAGTACATTGTAGCAAATACTAATCTTCACCATGGTCATTGTCTGTGTCAGTTGTATTTTATTGGGTGAAAGCCATTCTTATTTCTTCTGGGTCGAGGTAGACCATGTCCTCAGAAAAATTGTTGTATAACACTTTATCCTAGGTCCTTATAATTTTGTGAACACCAATTATATATGAAATGGTGCTTTAGTAAGTTCTGTATTTTAATGGGTAAATATAACTACTTCTTATGTGGCAAAGAGAAAATGTAAGTGCTAGATTATTTCTCTTTTCGAAAAGGTCAGATATCAGGCGTCCAATTCTATTTGGGCGTCCTCCATATTTAAGGGTGCCACCTTTTAAGAATGGTTAAATTGTATAAGCCACTTTTCCATGTTTAATTCAACTTCCATGTGTTTTTGAGCCTGTTCTGTCTCTTTTGTGCACTTAAGTATGTCATTTCTTATCTTGCTCCTTGCTCATTTCAGTCGGAGTTGTATTGCATTTCGGTTGGATGATTCCTTCTCATATAATATGAGCTTTTAGAGAGCATCAGGGGAGGTGTATCTTGCATCTGTGTTGATTTTGAATTCTAATGGGTTTTATCTTTTTTTGTATCAAATGTTCTCAGATCATTAATATATTTTCATAGTATTCTATTAGCCAAATACTCTCCCTAAAATAGATTTATGGGAAAGGAAATTTCTTGAGGGTTATTTTTTAAGAGATTAGCGGTATATATTTTTTAAGAGATCAACTACAGGATTCTTGGTATTCCATCAGAAGAGGATCCTTCTCCATTTGCATCTGTATCAAATCAGAGAGTTTATTTTCTGTTGTTTTTAATTGGGATCTTACTACATCTCTTGGGGGAGGAATTGCACAACTTTCTGTTTCAGAGAGATCATATTGATTTTCTGTTGTAACAAATATTTTGTATTTTGGTAATTGTTGAACATGGACAGAGTATAAATTTCTTGAGATTTTGTGGCAACAAGATTATTATTGTACCTGATAAAACATGGATGTACGATAAACCCATGGATTATTTCGAACTAGCCATGAAATCGATGCTTGCCACTGGAAATGATGTTGCAAGGACAAAATGAGGTAGTACTCAATAAACCAAAACATCAAGGTAGAAAAATGGTCATTTTATATTTGATATAAAGAATTCTATTGTTCAAGTGACCTATATTTTTAACTCTTCCAATCAAAGGTGAAGCTATTATATGATGCCTCATCTCAGGTCCCCCATTCAAGCTCTTCTCAAAACTTTGCAATTGTCTCATTATAACCAATATTTGGAGGCTCACTTCATCAATGTTATTTGTGATTTGCAAGAGGAGAGACTTCTACTTTAGTAACAGTAATAACTTGCTTGGTTGTTTGAATCCGAAGCATCAACATCACATATCCCTGCGCTGTAGATGAATGTGATCCAGGCTTTTACCTTTTATATGTGAAAGAAAGAGTTGTCACATGGCTACCGTACCAGCTCCTCCAAATTCATCTAGTTTTCATGAACCGTCGCCCCACTTAATAAAAAACACAAATATATATTTTTGCAATCGATAATAATTAACTGAGCTTTCAACTTTTTCATGTCTTTTACATGGCTACATCTAGAACTTCCCTCCCGCATTGGACTAGATTCCAATGCATTTCTAAGGTCATTTTCTTTACGGTTGCCTCTTTATACACATTTCTTGGTCAATGTGTAGTTCTTACTAACTTACTAATCAAAGGAGAAAGTAGCATTTTCTCAATGTGTGTTTTTAACTGAGCAAAGGAGATCCAAACTCCCCTACGTATTTCGATGGTTTATATTCAGAATGTAGTTTATCGATTATTTTTTAATTTCAATGTTGCGAACATTGCGATTAGATTAAATCGGTGAGGGTCTGAAATCAAAAAAATATCAGTGGATATAAAAAAATTTATTTTTTTAATATCTAAAGTATTCACAACATAAAATAAATGTAGTGATACATAAATATGAGAAAATAACTAATATATAAGATGTGTAATATTATGTCTATTGCTATATTACATATAATTTCAATTTTTTTAACATCTAAAGTATCCACAATATAAAATAAATGTATTGACACATAAATATGAAAAAATAACTAATATATAAGATGTGTAATATCATTTCTATTGCTATATGATACACAACAACCAATAATGTCGCCGAGGTTACTCAGCATCTTGCGAGAAAATGTAACAATTTTCCCTCTTAGATGAAAAACGTGGTGGTGTTGAAACCAGTGGGAAACAATTTTAAATGTTTTTTTTTAATCGAGAATATATATATATATATTAATATATATTATATATATATATATATATATATATATTTAAATTTTAAATGTTTTTTTAATTTAAAATATATTTATAAAAATTTATGTTTTTTTTAATATATATATATATAATTATATATATATATATATTATAATTTTTAATTGTTTTTAAAGTATTTTTTTGTTTTTTTAGGTTTTTATAAATGTTTTTAATCTTAATTTTTATAGTTTTTTTTTTGTTTCTTGATTTCTTTTCTTTTTTAATCTAGTTCTTTAAAAAAAAATTAGCTTTTTTCTGATTTTTAATTTTTTCTATTTTTACCAAATTTTTTATGGTTTACCAGATAATTTTTTTTTCTACATATTTATGTTTTGTTTTTTATAGATATTTTTTATATTTTTAAGTAAAAAAATAAAAATAAGAGAACTAGAGAATTTGTTAAGTAATTAGATTTCAAAAAACTCATTAATACATTAAAAAATTTAAAAGTGTCAAAAATATGTCCGAAAAAACAAACGAAGGTTATTCTGCATCCCACTTTCAAATCAATTGACTTTTTTGCTACCTCAATAAAAGGTTATCGTATTAGTTCCTTTTTGAAAGTTTACATATTAATGAGAAAAAAAATCAAATAAAAATAAAAAAAATAATAAAATTTAACTTTAAAATTACTTTATCAGGGTACCCAACAATTTTTTCAGATCAAATTTTTCGACAAAAACACTATAAAATCATGAATTGCCAAAAAAAATTGTCAATTTTATCAGCAACTCTAAAAAAATCACAGTTTTATTGGGATGTTCGCAACCTTGCCTAATTCTTTTAATATAAATATCAAACTAAAAAACTATAGTGACAACATATACCTACAAAACCATGTTGTATACAATTACGGGAAAACATGTAATATCTACTAAAAACATAATATACAAATATAAATGGCCAGACTCGCTTTTCCATGAAAACTATACTATTCTACCAAAACAAACATTTATGTAGAATTTAATTGATCCCTGATTTACCAATTCCATATTCCGATCATTCCCTATATTATATCCATCTTAATTATTAAGATAACATAGAATGGAGATTCTAAACGCATTCACCATATGGAAGTGATATAACATAGATAACATTAGATGCAATGGTGTTGTTTATGCAGGTGAACCCTCTCCTGTTTGAATTCATGATACTTTAATCAATAGCATATCTAATTAGTAGGACTATAATGTTCTGATCCACTTAATATAAGGTATGTATTTGATATTTTATTTATTTTTTTTTATTTAATTATTTGGGATATATATATATATATATATATATATATATATATATATATATATAACTTTGAAATGTGTCGACGCATTAGAAGAATGTGACTAATAAACCCATTTTAATATGATATTTTTATTATAGATTCATGAGTCTATTGGAGTTCTCTTTCTTGAATGTCACTGCTTCAGTCTTTTTCTCCCATTAAATAATGAGAAATATCTCCTACGACTTCATTATTGTTCCTGCATCTCATTGTTTCTTGATAATTATTGAGCTCATAATATAACATTTGGTATTGTGAAATGGATAATTTCATCGTGGCAACTAACCATGCTCTCTTCAATAGATTAAGAAACTATGTTCTGAATTTTGAGCTGGTCTAAATGTATTGACAAAGTTCATTGTTGAAAAAATAAGGCCGAAGCAAATTGGAGCAACAATTATGATTGGTCCTATACTTGCAGGGCTTACACAAACATTTTTGGATGCTCTTAACGCGGGAGTTGTGCCAACAATTGCAACTTCAGATAAAATAGCACACACTCAAATATATTCTATATCTTGCATCAAGGAAATTACACACATATTTATACAAGCAAAAGTCTCAAGATAGGAATTCTATCCTAGACGTACAGTAGTGTGGTTGAGAGATTCTCTCAACCACACACTAAACTAGAAGAAACTATATTCTAGCTAATTCCTATTATGTAGGAACAAACTTCTCAAATGGAGAATTACAACCATAGACAAGTAGGAATTAATTATTTCTAACTCCCCCCTTAATGACTACTTGTCATGATAGTGATTCACAAAGTCTGGTTGTGATCAAACTGCATATATGTACCTGCAAATCCACCACCATCAGGCAAATTGCATGTGCAGAACTTCCAAAAACAAAGAGAGATCAGTGCCTTTCTAAGCCAAATATTCATGTCCAAATAACAATCGAAACAGTTGTCTTGATTGCGCCTTTCGACGCAACTGTTAGATAGAAAAGTGCGCCGACCCTCTTGTGCTCAGACACACCAATATCTGAGACCTTGAGCCAGGTGTTACTGCAGTCCACCTGCTCCTACGAGCACAAAGCTCCCGTGTACACGTTAGCCACTCAGGCAATATGCCACCACCGGGCAAGTCCGATCTACCACCACCAGGCAAATCCGGAACTTAAATGTGTCACCTCTGGGCAAGTCCAATCTGCCACCGCCGGGCAAATCTAGAACTTAAATGTGCCACCTCCGGGCAAATCCTGTAGCCATTAAGGCTCTATGGATGGTTTCTGGCTCACCACCAACCAGCCACAAAGGCAATCCATTACAAAGTGGTTTTCAGATCACCACGAACTTTCAAATACCTTTAAAAGGCTTACATTTCATACTTCAACATTTTGGAGTTTCTGGGTACATACAATGACCATTACAACAACTAGACTTGCTTATAACATGTTAGGGAGTCTATTCCACAACCCACACTAACTTAAACAAACATCTACTTTGTTGTCCACCATAAACGTTGTCGTTGCTCCTTTACCTCATCTGTGAGGGG
The DNA here is from genome assembly GCA_000404065.3 of Pinus taeda. Taxonomy (NCBI): domain Eukaryota; kingdom Viridiplantae; phylum Streptophyta; class Pinopsida; order Pinales; family Pinaceae; genus Pinus; species Pinus taeda. The sequence goes on from APFE030257173.1 coordinate 10,447, forward strand.
TCCAATGATAAAGAAACCGGAACATAGGCACTCACAGCCACACGAAGAGAACACAATTTTCCCTTCAAGAACAGTAATCCAGGACTCCACGGTCCAATCCTCCATCGCATTTCAGCATCCAATTCTCCTGGCATCGCAACATAATGCCACTTCCCCTACTCACAATATCAAGGCTAGTCACTGTTTTCAAGCATACTGCCTCATGCTCGCTAACAATCTGCAACATGATCTCGATCATCCTCCAATCTCTGATGCAACTCCTCTAATGCCATATCTGGTTGTTAAGAATTCCTGTAAATAAATTTGTCTATTGTTGGAATGGCCAATTCCAACATAGACTTAAACTGGTGACAATAGTTGGTCGGACTAAATGTCATAACAATACATCCCATTCTTAACCAGATTTACAATATTTATGAATTCACATCATCCACACCGAGCATACACAAGAAATTAATGTAAATTAAAATAATATCACAGTTCCAATAGCAATTTTGTTCCACTAAAACTAAAATGCACGGAGCTTCATAACACAACTCACAATGTGTAGATTTTTCCTAGATGCTGAATTCCACCATCGCTGCCATCCATCAGAATCAATCACCAAACCTCGTTGCCTCGCAAAACCGCCTGGTCACACTCAGCAAATCCTTTCTTCTTTTTGCGGTCGACAGCTTCATGAGAAGAATTCATAAATGCATAACCATTTCCAGAGTGAATCAAATCTCGGCCTCCCAAAAAGGCACAGAAGGCAGAACCACTAATCATGGGATCCACACCAGAAACAATCAAACTGAAATGTTGAAAACAAACAACGAGTTTCCATGATGGTCAACTCGATTGGTGTTCACTACTTTGTAGTTGAACGTGTCTCACCAAATCGTTTTTTCAGTAGGCCAACACACCATGCTTCCCCTTACATCAAACTATGTGACCTCTCAAAAAAAAATGGAACGACTCTGCTGCTCGACGATTTCAACTAGAAGAAAATCTTCCACAGGACTCTCACACGAGGCCGGAGCTGAACCCGTGGCCAGCAAAATCTAAGGATGCCCATCGGGCAAAAAAAAATAAATCAGGGAATGCGGGATTTTCCAAAATCCCTTGACTGCATTGGTCGTCCCAGTCAAAGATCTTGGGGCCAAAGCTATATGGCACGCTTGGATCTCGCTCCACCTCCGGTTCTTCCACTTCTTCTTTCATCGTCAGGGGTGTCTTGTTGTTGGAACTCTCTGCAACAACCTTCGTCAGGACCTTGTGCGACTCCCCCCGCCTTCCCGTGATCAGATGCTCATGAATCTCATTAAAGTCTTGCTCTGGCGTCCCAATATTCCCATAACTAATGGTGCCTCTCAGAACTGACACCATCACGAATAGGCACAATAGCATGACTTTGGCATTTTGCATTGCCCCGTGGATTTTCCAAATACTGCACACCCCAGATCCATAACACCACTTTGCACCGGAGGCTGCGTTCTCCTATGCAAACTCCATGACCTCCTTTAATATCACGTCTCCAACAATGGTACACACCTCAGGTCCATGATCAAAGGAATTGGAGCATTTTCGCAACAACGATTCAACACACAACAAATATGGAGTAGACACAAGCTTCACACCTCCAATCGGCTCTTCAATTGAGCTATCCACCGCCACTATATAAACCAGATCACCCACGCTGGGATCCATGGCCTGCGCCAATCATATGATCCACTCGCAGCAGATCCGAACTATTATGGAACTCACATGTTGTGCCACATAGACCAACACCTCTTCTTCTGTCAGCTGGGTGCTTGGAAGACGCTTTTGAGATTGCTTGATCGCATGCCACAGTCTCCAGCACGTTCTAAGCTTTCCGATCTGCACTGGCCCCAACCAGGCAACCATGCATGGAGAAACACTGATTTGCGAACTCTCCCTGACTCATGCTACCTTCCAAATTCCTAATCAAGGTATCCAGGCCAAGGCTGACAGAGGCACAACACACTAGCTCAGATCTAGCCGCAATTACAGGCTTCGCGCCTCTTCAAAGTCACATATCATTGTTCGTAGTTCGAATTCCCACTTAGATCAGCGAGCCTGAACACCTACGCTCCGATCTACAGCAATAAGACATGCAAACATCCACTATGCAGATCCACACATTTGGATCTGCACCAGCACCAACGTTGTCACCCTCATACGTGGGCATGAACAACACTAAGCCCTTCAATGCTCAGATAGAGTTCAAGCAACCTCATTCAACCAACGTGCAATACTCCATATCACCAACACACTTAATCACGGTTTCAATGAACCTTCGTCATTCAAGGCAGGCGAGGTGTTAGTAGGATTTCCGATGCTCTTTTCTGCAGTGGACTTTTTCTTTGTGGTCTCATTAAGGTAGCCAGTGCTACTTTCTGCGGCAGAATTTTTCTCCAACAGGCTTTGGCTCTTTAACAATGCCAACAGATCTCAAACAGATCTCTGAACTCGCTGTGTCTTGAATCTTTACACAGCACGGTCGATTCCTCTAGTTCATAAACCCGCAGCGTGGCCTCTATTTACACAGGACGATTTTAAATATTGCAGCACCATAGTGATGGACAAATATAAAAAAAGTGGATTGATTTATTTCTCTATTCTGAAGCTCTGATACCAAGATAAAATAGCACACACTCAAATATATTTTATATCTTGCATCAAGGAAATTACACACATATTTATACAAGCAAAAGTCTCAAGATAGGAATTCTATCTTAGACGTACAGTAGTGTGGTTGAGAGATTCTCTCAACCGCACATTAAACTAGGAGAAACTATATTCTAGCTAATTCCTATTATGTAGGAACAAACTCCTCAAATGGAGAATTACAACCATAGACAAGTAGGAATTAATTATTTCTAACTACTTCCTGGCAGGTTCGCATAACACATTGTTTTCATGTTTGGGCTACTATTTCATTTGGTGCATTTTGTACATATACTTGTCAAAAGGTGTGGTGTGAGATTGATAGTTCTTCACAGCTTTTGAAATGTCAAAAGCTCGGTTACCTGAAGACTCATGCAACAGTGTCTTGTTGGTTGTATGATCAGGGAGTTCAGGAGACACAACCTCTGTTCCAGAGGCAAAATTTTGTTTATATATACCTTTTTGTTGATAAATTTGGCAATTTTAAATGTAAGAATATGTGTTCTAGTAAGGAAGAAATTAGCGATGGTTTGTAATTGATGCTATTTAGAGTGGTCGATACATATGATACTAAACATAACAAGATTGCCTCTAGTATTTTACATCGTTTGTTTGGTAGGATTAATTATGTGTATAACATGTAAAAATACAACATCTACAATCGACATTTGTTCCTTGTTTCAACTAATAGTTTGTATTGTATTTTATACAAGAAAAATGTAATAAAATATGTGAGAGTCATTATTATAGATTTCTATAATAAACCTCGTGATCAATATATATATTTTTTTTGTCAGCAGGAAAAAACTGTCTATTTTAAATTTGATTAAATAAGTACATATATATAATGGACAGAACGTCATCATAAATCTGATATTGTATCCACTATTGGGAATTACAAATTCACTACATTTTATAACTACAACCACATGCTAATATGCAACAGAGAATTAGACTCCTACAATAGCTCTGCGCCCTGCGCCTTCCAAAATAATTCTCAGATTCACACAATGGAAACGAGAAAGCTTAAATACACATCTAATAGAACGCGTTCTTCATATAGCTAAATATAAGTGATCTTTCACTTTCCTTTTTTATACAAGACCATATACAAAACATTTACAAAAAATGGTACAAAAAATTTGCAAGGTATTTATCTGTGTTGACGTTCTGCTCCTTTGTGTTGAACTTTAAAGTTGTATCCCGACAGCTTAATGCTTCCTACTTCTGTCACAGTTGATCCCATTTTTACCTGGATATGCATACCTTCTTTTGTGGCTAGTAATCCTTTTTTCGACATTTCATCCGGGTTCTTGTTGTGTACCTTGCTAATGTGTTGAATGGAAGATTGATGAAGAGTGCCCCATAGGCTTTATATGCATTTTAGCCAGCCTTGTAGGGAATTTTGTTGAATATTATTCTTCTCTAAAATGTGATCAACCATACATCTGGAATCTCCATATATTTGCATTTGTGGGATATCCAAAAATTTGGTAAACCATAGTAATCACCATAAGGATATTGCTTATGCTTTCATACTTGTTCCCTCTCCCGCATTCTAGTGAATCCAGTACTCTTGTTCCTCTGTCACCTTTAGCCAAATTCCACAACCACATCTCCCTCCTTGTGCTGCCCCATCAAAAAACCCCACCGAGTATTTGGTAACCTGTACCATCCGCTTTTCTTCCTTCTCTTTTTGCTTGGTGCCAGCTCTTTGATCTGATTTAGACCATTGTTTTATGTACTCACAGATTAAATCCTCTCTCCATCTATTGGATCCAAAAATCAATTGATTTCGTCCTTTCTAGATCTCCCAGAAGACAACCAGAGTGAGCGATCGCCAACTTGTGCTTTGTGTACTCCACCATTTTAAACATTCCTCAATTGTATTAAACTGTATGTATGGAATCTGCATCTTGGTGGTGAAGTGCTTCCATATGCTTATAGATCTTGGACAATGTAAGAATAAGTGACAATTATCCTCACCTTCTTTCCTACATAGATAACATATCCCAGGTCCATGATGATTCCTCTTTTGTAAATTTCCCCATGTAAGATTCTTATTCTACCATGTTAACCAAAGAAAAATGATAATCCTTATGGGGATACTAATTTGCCAAAATTTATAAAACCAACAACATTCCTCATCTTGTAGCTCCTTCAAACATAATTTGAGATAGCAATCCGCCACTTCAATCTCTCCGGATTTCTTCTTTTTACCAGCCCAGGTGATGCAGTTCCCTTTGCTGTCATAAAATATAACTGCATCTTTTATTGATTTCACAAGATGGAGCCAATCCAGTTCATACTGTCTTGTAAGGTTCAGTTGGATGGAGTCAAGCTAGATTGGTATATTACCATTCCAATCACTGATTATCTGACTCAAGACAAATATGCCCTTTCTATTCTGGTGATTTATTAATTCCACTGTACCAAGTGGGATCTCACCAGATCCTATAATGTTGTCTTTAACCAAAATAATACTATTACCAAATCCAAATATCCATGAGATGTTCTGGAATGGGATATTTTTTACCATGTTGAAACTATTCCATATCTTAGGTCCACATTTTTTCCCAACTGCACCTTGTCTCATCCAAAAGGTAAAATCCTTATTCTTCGTGTACTTAAATCGAATCAACTTTCCCCATATGCCATTATTGTTGATGCCCCGCCACAATGATCTTAGAATCAACGACCATCCAAAAATTTTAAGATTTAAAACACCCCATCCGCCCATCTTTTTGGTATAGTAATCCTCTCCAACTTGACCAAATGATATTTGCATCTTTCTTCTTGCACCTAACCAAATATAGTTTGCCATTATGCAGTTCAGTAGTTTTATTATCATCTGCAGGATGCAGAACAAGTGAGCATGATTGTGTGAGGATGATACGACCTCCTATTGATAAAAATCTGTGCTCCCACCCCTTAATCCTGGAGTTGAATCTTTCCACTAACCACATCCAGTCATCATTTTTGTAGTTTCCTGGCTTTAGGCGGTATCCCAGATATTTCATTCCATTGTATAAATTCACTGCATTTACCCCAAAGAACCTCTGGATATAGTTGATATCTTCATGGTTGCAAGATCCATATAATATGATGGATTTGTGTTAATTTTGAACAAGACCAATAGCTTTTCCAAACTTCTTTAGAATTAATGACAGTGCATACCACTTAAGTCTGTTTAGCATACAACATCAGCAAGATATCATCAATAAAGAAATTGTGGGAGATAGAAACATGACTGTTGATTTTTAGCACTTCAAACTGACCTGCGTTCACAGCTTTTTTAATTTTCAAACTTAGGCCATCCATCGCCAGTATGAAAAGAAGGGGGAATAAAGCACATCCCTATCTAAGTCCCCTACCCACAGCAAAAAGCCTTGATGGGTATCCATTAATTATGACAGAATAACGAACTGTAGTTACATATCCCATAATCCATTTTGCCATGTTTGTTTTTATGCCAACTTTATGAAGGACTAGTCTCGGATAACCCCAATCTAAGCAGTCATATGCCTTTTTAAGATCCACCTTCATTACTACTGCATTCATCTTTTTCGTCTTGATACTGTGCATGCATTCCTATGCAACAGCCACAACATCATGGATTATTCTGTTATTTAGAAAACCATATTACTCTGGTGAGATGAATTTTGATAAGGATGCCTTTATTCTGTTGGCAATTATCTTGGAGATAATCTTATATGTAAGATTACACAATGATATTGGGCGAAAATCAGCAAAGCTATCTGCCTCTGTTTTCTTTGGAACAAGGGAGATATAGGTTGAATTTAAATGGGGATGTATGAATCTCTTCATTCTAGATTCTTCTATAATCTGTAGTAGGTCCTCCTGAAAGATGTCTATGAAGTGGGCAAAGAATTCCACAGTCCATCCATATGGACCTGGGCTTTTGTCTCCTTTCATTGGTTTGATAGCCTGGATCAGTTCCTCCACGTTAACCTCCTTATACAACTCCACATTGTCCTCCTCATTAGACATTGTAGGGTATTCATTCACTTCCCATACCCGTGAGTTTGCTTCCTCCACTTCCATTCTTTTATATGCTTTTTGAAAATATGAAACCACCAAGGTTGTAATTTCCGATTGTTTCTTATAACAGTTCCCTTCACCATCAGTCATTTGCCAAATTGTATTTTGTTTCCTTCTTTGATTGGCAAAGCGATGAAAGAACTTGGTATTTTTATCCCCTTCACTAATCCAGATGGCTCTGCTTTTCAATCTCCATGTCGTTTCTCTTACTTGAAGAATCTTCTTCTTTTTTACTTCGAGTGCATGGATCCGCTCCCTTACCTTGGCAGGAAGGGAATGATTGGCCATTTGGTTGTGTAGTGCCTTTAAGGCCTCCTCTATATTTGTCAACTCCATTCTCATATTTTCCTTCTTCTTCCGCTCCCATGTTTTTACCTCTGTTTTAAGGTTTCGAAGCCTACTCATGAACCTTTCAGAATGCGAAAGGTCTTCCTCTGTATCTCTTCTTTCCAGCCAGTATGATTGAATAAGTGAATCAAAATCTATATCTTCAAGCCAAACTCTATTAAACTTGAAAGGAAAACCGACTCTTATATCAGTATTGCACCAAAAGAGAGTGATTGGGCGATGATCTGATACATAGTTTTCAATAATGTGAGATCTTACATCCCCCATATTTTCCACCATATTTTCTTGTACAAGGAATTTGTCAAGTCTCTTTGTTATATAGTTATTTCCACTTCTTCCATTATCCCAGGTGAGAAAATTATTTGGTGGACAAATATCTATTAAGTTGTGGGAGAAAATAATGTCCCTTATCTTTTGTGCCATCTTATCCACCACCCTAGATTGCCCCCATAGCTCCTAGATCCCTAAGGTACAGTTAAGATCCCCAACCAAAATCAGAGAAGATGAATGAAGGATCCCAGTTGCCTCCATTGTATCCCAAAAACATTCTCGCTCTTTGTAAGGAGCATACACATTAAGGATGTGTGTTCTTCCTGGGATACCTCTGATGCTATCAGCCAGAAAAATCCCTGCCAAGCAGGAAAATGCCTTCAGTTTTACCCATCTTGGGTCCCATAAAGTTGTTAAACCCCTAGATCTACCTATGGCATAAGTTGCCACAATATACCATGTTGGAAACATCCTCCAAAAATAGTCGACAGTTTGTGATGCATAATGCATTGATTCTTGGATGAGAATAATATTGGAATGAGATGACATAAACAGGTCTCTTAATGCGAGAAATTTTGGAAGGGCCCCCAAACCCCTGATATTCAATGAGAGAATGGAGTTCATTTGAGCCTATTAGAGGGCATACATGCTCTAAATGCCCTGGGAAAGATGGGTGAGGAAATGGGGATATTAATGAGAGACGACGAGTTTGTCAGGGTTGTATGTGTTTGGCGCGGACGACCTCTGAAGTGTCTACTACCTCTATTATTTGTATGTCTCACAGTTATATTCCTGGTAGAGGAGGGGATTATTACAAGGGACGCGGAACCCTTTGGCTTATGAATAGTGAGTGATTTAAGGTCAAGGGTTTTCCTTTGTAGTAGGAAGTTGAGGTCGTTTTCAACAGAGTTATTTGGTGATGAGACCGGAGATATTTGAGCGGGAGACTTAGCAATGGAAGGATTTGGTTGTGTAGCCGGTGAATGGAGCCTTCGGGCTTAAGTATACGTGGCATAAGAGGTAGATGGAATATCGACCATAGTGTGTTGTGACAATATCGATAGCAGAGGCATGACCAGAGTGGAAAGAAGCTGGTGATGCTTCGGATATGGAGAGTCGGCAGCAATATGAGAGCCGGAATATTCTGACGCCGGGGAGGAGGAGTGAACATGAATAGGAATAGGAGCAGAAACATTTTTTATAAAGCAATAAGAGGGCTTAGAGAAAACCTGACTAGTGTGAATGGAGTTACCTGAGCCCGAATTGTTTCTAGTGTGTTTTGGTGTAGGGTAAAAACCCGCACATACACATAGTATGCATTAATAATGCATAAACACAACTGTCCCAGGCAATTGACTCACAAAGGAGTCAAATCTTCAAACTGTATATGGTTAAGTCCCTTTGTATCAGAACTCAATCACCCTGCCTAAACCCCCTATCGAGAGTTTCTACCTCTTCACAGTATTTGTTTAAACCTTTGCTAAAGTTTCACATTCCCACTTATCGGAACTTTAAAAACCCTTCCGAACCTTTACATCACCCCTTAACCACACACACACACACACATATATATATAACAATCCTCTCATAGCTTTGGTTACATATGTATTAACACACAAAATCCTTATCGACACTATTTTCCTTTAGAAATCTTTTACAAAGGAAATCGCACAAACATACTTTTCTCCGCTCTTATATGGACTCTGCACAGTCCACGAGGTTAAACCTCATCGCAATTGGCTATCGCATCTTTCTTTGGTCATGCATACATATATACTTTCTGCTTCCCGATATGCGATTTCCCTTTAGGGTCGAGAGATACATTATCGGCACTTAATTCATACCCTTTTCGTTTATAAAGGAAAACTCCACCCAACACATAAAATGGACCTCAAATTCATTAAGACCGCGACTATATTTTTCATCGGGTCCGCTTCCTTTAGTCGCTCCATAGTGCGCACTACATTAAGGCCCGATCTCCGATTAGACGATATCTCCGATCTCCTGACATATGATAATTCCAATCGTCGACCGCCGATTATCGCTGTCGGCGATATTGCAATGTCGCAAAGCGCTTTATTCAAAGGCCCATTCCAGTCCTCATCCTAATGGTTTATGCCAATGCAATAAGATCTGAGTCGTTGATTCCAAAGATCTAACGGCTCCTGAGTGATTAACACTTCACTTCTCCACTCATACCTTTACTTAGTTTTTATGCCATTTCCAATGGTTTCTGCGGTTCTTTTGGGTTCTTCAGAGGTTCTTCCTCCTCCACTGTTTAGTTGCGACTCTTCCTCCTGGATTCACTTCACATGATCCTCTAATTTCTGTCACTTCAAAGCAACTCTTGATCCTTCAAGTGGATCAATACGATTTCTACGAATCATTCTTCTTCTCTGCGCGTCCTTCAAACTCTGCCCTCTGCTTCCACTATTCCGCTTCCTCTGAGTTGGGCTTCTTAGCGGGTTCTTGCTTTGCACCTCCTCTCCAAAGCTAAATCTGTCTCTTCACTTGGATTCAATGATCCCTTTATGATTTCTCTGAAGCATGTTTCTCCTCCGCGTGTTCTGCTTAACTTTGTCTGCAACCCCTGTGACAGAACCTACGAGTTAACATAAAATCCAACACTCGAAACACGCATTCCACTCAGAATTGAGATGATTATATTAATAATATGAACAATGGTTACAGAATGAGGTCTCTGTGCCTCACACACAGGCATGTTCTTCAATATTGTGGCCTCTTCCCTTAGACTCTGCCCATAGGCTTACATATATGCAGAATGGTTCTTTTGAACTAATTCTGGGGTAAATCCTAGATTAACTCCTAAATCTATTGAACTGACTCCTAAATCCTCTATCCATTATGTCCACTTCCAACTAATTCTTGAAAGCTCTCATTCGTCCTCGAATCATGCAACTGTTTCAAAGCTATAGTTGACTTTGGACTCTTTTGGCATTACTGTCCACTCATGTTCTCATTTATTCGAGAGTACTTATAATTTCCTCTCATTATCTAATTAAATCACTAAAAGGCCTAAATTACATTAACTTGAGACTTAGGAAAACTATTTCCTAAAAATACATGACCCCCCTATGTCTATTTTAATTGCAATGATTTTCCTTGGGCTGAATGCTCCTGCATCAGACTCCCAAAGTAGAAAATATTCATGATCTTCTGATCATGTGTCTTCTATTCTTGGTCTTCCTAGATCCCACACTTTGTTTTGTAATTGTCCACATGTCTTGTTCCCTTGTTGTTGCTGCACTTTTGCTGTCTTTTGCTCCATTTTCTTCTTCTTGTCAATCAGGTTCAAGTTCTGATTGATCTTTCTTGTTGTTGCTACCATTTTCCTCCATTTGAATTGCTTCATCATCAGCTCCCACATTTCTTCAATGTCTGTTTCCAACATATCTTTGAACTGGTTCATGGTCTGCTTCATATTTTTGCCTCCTTTTTGTTTCAGGTTGTTGTTGTTGTTGTCTACTATGCTGACTCTTGCTTTGCTGATTTCTACTGTGCTTGCTCCAACTTTTGCTTTGCTTGCTCCAACCTTTGCCCTGGTCGCTTTGCTGACTGCCTCCTTATCATCCTTACCCTCTTTCATGATTGAATCATCACTGTTCAACACTTTCTCCAACAAATTAACTTCTATATTCCATGGATTGATTTCTTCTATAGAAATCTCTTCTTTCACCTTTATTTCGCTGTTCAGCTGTGCCAAATATCCTCCAGCATTTGCAACAAAACCTGCATTCATAAAACACTTGTTAAAATAAAAAACAGAAGGCTTTTGTGCCTCATCTTCCTTTGGCAACAATTCAGCTTGTTGCACTGTTTCTTTCTCCTCTATCAACACATCAGTATGCTAATTTGAACTCTCAAAAGAATTCATGAGACTGTCCATTAGTCTCTCTTGCACATCATCTATCCTAATGATGTTTTCCTGCCCTTGTTCACTGTAGTGAACTCCTTTTTTTGCAATCATATTGTCATACTCTGAATTTCCCAGCAAATATTCTAGCAATGCAATTTCTCTGTGACACTTTGCTAGTATTTCATCATCACTTATGTTCCCTGCATTTACACACAAATTATTAGTTTGGAAATCATAAGGTTCAACAGTCTCAATTGTTGCTTCACATATCAACGCTTCAAACTGAACTTCATCTCCTTCTTCCATAAGAACTTGTTCCTGTGTTGTCATATCTTCACACATCCATGTATTGTTAAGTTCCTTCTACTGCAATAAATCACTGTTTCTCTCATTTAAGAGACATTCTTCATCCTCCTTAACTTCAGAGTTTTTATCTTCTAAAAGATACTTCTCCATACTTCTGACAACTTCAAAATATTGCTCATTCTCTATAAAACACTCCTTTATTAGTGTTATTTCTCCCTTTGCTAAGTCTTTTGCATAGACTTCTTCCTTCTTAACATCTTTCAATAGATGCCCTTCTTTTTCCTTGACTGTCTCTACAACTTCCATGGCTACTTCCACTATGCCTATCATCATAGTGAATTGATGATCCTTTACTATGTTTTCAGTTAACATAGTTTCTTCTTCAGTACATTTTGTCTTGCTTTCCCTCTGTAACTCTTCTCCCAGAGTTATTCTTGTCTCACCATCTGCATTATCATTTGCCTGCATTTGATTTTCATCAATAACATCAATCAAACTCATTTGATTACCTTTTTGAGACAACATTTCTTCATTCTTCATCAGAATAAGATCATGATTCCTCATCTCCATGACAGCTTCTATAGACCCATCCATAGACTTTTTCTTTTGTATGCAGTCAAATTCTTCTTCTTCTGAGAAGTTTTCTTTGTCACCTTTTGCTTCTAGATCTTCATCTCCTCTGAAGATATCCTCAAAAGGTTGCTTTTCTCCTGCAATACCTGCCATCATACACAAACTATCAGTTTTAAAAATATAAGACTCTGTGGTCTCACTGGATGGTTCAACCATCATATCTCCTTGTTGTTCTAAATCCTTCATATGATTCAAAAATTCTTCGATAATCTCCTCTTCAATCTTCTCAAGCCATTTACTTGGTTGCTTGATATCATCCTCCAACTACATTTGAGACCTACCTATATCATCTTCTTTCAAAACAAAATTTGGATGCTGCGTGCTTTTTTTTCTCCTTTATGACAATATCAACAAATTGTCTTTCTTTACATGTTTTACCTGTAAACACACACAAATTGTCAGTTTTAAAACTATGTGACCTTTTGGCCTCACTTGAAGTTCCAGTCTTCAAGTATTCATCTTCAGTTTCTCCCAGAATTTCTCTTTGTTTTGGTTCACAAATGGACTCTTCCATTCCCAACTCAACCTCCTTGAGTTTTTCCATCAACCACTTCACTTGCATTTGTTGTAGCCTTCTCTGTATTTCTTGCCACTTTACTGGCTTCCTTCTCAAGACCCAACCTAGTCTCTAGCTTTCCTCAAGCATTCTCCTTAATGCATTGAGTTGTTCTTTAACTCTGCTATCTCTTGGTCAATTTTTTTTTGACTCATCTTCTTGCCATTTGCCTTGGCATCCTCTTTCTTCATCTTTCTTCTGATGTGGCTTCTCTGAACTTCAGATATGACTATCAATAGTCATCTTCTTCTCTTCTTTCTTCATGAGCTCCTCACTCATCTGCAACAAACCTATGCAACAACTCGTCCTCCTAGCTGCAATCTTACCTCACTAAGCTCTCCTCACTCAGTGTTTTGGTAAGCATGGTCCTCTATCTAGAACCTCCTCTTGAGCAACACCTTTGCTCCTTCTAGGATTTTGCAATTTCTCATTCTTTCTTGAGAACACTTCAGCTGTCCTCTCTGTCCAATATCTTGTTGGATTTTTCAGGTTCACTGCCACTTCCCTAGCAGAGTATTCTCCTTACACTGTCTTCAAGAACACATCTGTTCTCCTCTCACAACTTCTCTTGCTTCCACCTATGCATTAGTATAAAAACACACATTCTCAATTTAAAACAGAACATAACATATTACCTCTCCTTCAAGATCTCAACATGATCTTGTTTCACCATTCCACCATGGATTGTTCTCTGTTTTGTGTCCAAGTCCTCTTTCCTTTAGAACTTGCATTAAGCAATCTTTCTTTCTCTTTCCTTCAAGGAATCCTCTGTTCTTATTTACTCCAAGCAATTGTTGGAACTGCTACAGTCTTCCAAGAACTTCAAAAGTTCCCCTTACAATCTTCTGCTGTAATCTATGCACATTACCTTCTTTAGTGTGCAACCTCCTTTTCATAGAAATCTTTTCCCACTTTGATTTCAAACCTGCTTCGGTTTCAATTCTGTTCCGACTTCAATTCTGCCTCCGATACCACTAATGGTGCAGGGTAAAAACCCGCACATACCCACAGTATGCATTAATAATGCATAAACACAATTGTCCTAGGCAATTGACTCACAAAGGAGTCAAATCTTCAAACTGTATATGGTTAAGGCCTTTTTTCAACAGTTCCTTTGTATCGGAACTCAATCACCCCGCCTAAACCTCCTATCAGGGGTTTCTACCACTTCACAATCTTTGTTTAAACTTTTGTTAAAGTTTCCCATTAATTCCCTCTTATCGAAACTTCAAAAACCCTTTGGAACCTTTACATCACCCCTTAACCACAAATATATATATTCATATTATATATATATATATAAATATATTATATATATATATATATATATATATATATATATAACCACCCTCTCATAGCTTTGATTACAGATATATTAACACACAAAATCCTTATCGGCACTATTTTCCTTTAGAAATATTTTACAAAGGAAATATCGTGCAAACATACCTTTCTCCACTCTTATACGGACTTTGCACAGTCCCCAAGGTTAAACCTCATCGCAATTGTCCATTGCATCTTTCTTTAGTCATGCATACATATATACTTTTTGCTTCCCGATATGTGATTTCCCTTTAGGATTGGGAAATACATTATCGACGCTTAATTCATACCCTTTTCGTTTATAAAGGAAAACTCCGCCCAATGCATAAAACAGACTTCAAATTCATTAAGACTGCGACTATATTTGTCGTCGGGTCCGCTTCCTTCAGTTGCTCCATAGTGCGCACTACATTAAGGCTCGATCTCTAATTAAACGATATCTCTGATCTCCCGGCATGTGATAATTCCAATTGCTTACCGTCGATTATCGCTGTCGGCAATATCACAACGTCGCAAAGCGCTCTATTCAAAGGCCCATTCCAGTGCTCGTCCCAATGCTTTCCGCCGATGCGATAAAATCTGGGCTGTTGATTCCACAGATCTAATGGTTCCTGAGTGATTAACACTTCACTTCTCTGCTCTTACCTATACTTAGTTTTTACGCCATTTCCAATGGTTTCTACGGTTCTTTTGGGTTCTTCAGAGGTTCTTCCTCCTTCGTTGTTTTGCTGCGACTCTTCCTCCTGGCTTCACTTCACATGCTCCTCTAATTGCTGTCACTTCAAAGCAACTCTTGATCCTTCAAGTGGATCAATACGATTTCTACGAATCATTCTTCTTCTCTGTGCGTCCTTCAAACTCTGCCTTCTGCTTCCACTGCTTCGCTTCCTTTGCGCTGGGCTCCTTAGCGAATTCTTGCTTCGCAACTCCTCTCCAAAGCTAACTTTGTCTCTTCACTTGGATTCAATGATCCCTTTATGATTCCTCTGAATCATTTTTCTCCTCCACGTGTTTTGCTTAACTCTGTCTGCACTCCGTGTTACAGAACCTACGAGTTCACATAAAATCCAACACTCGAAACACGCATTCCACTCAGAATTGAGATGATTATATTAATAATATAAACAATGGTTACAGAATGAGGTCTCTGTGCCTCACACACAGGCATGTTCTTCAATATTGTGGCCTCTTCCTTTAGACTCTACCCGTAGGCTTACATATATGCAGAATGGTTCTGTTGAACTAATTCTGGGGTAAATCCTAGATTAACTCCTAAATCTATTGAACTGAATCCTAAATCCTCTGTCCATTATGTCCACTTCCAACTAATTCTTGAAAGCTCTCCTTCGTCCTCGAATCATGCAACTGTTTCAGAGTTATAGTTGACTTTGGACTCTTTTCGCATTATTGTCCACTCATGTTCTCATTTATTCGAGAGTACTTATAATTTCCTCCCATTATCTAATTAAATCACTAAAAAGCCTAAATTACATTAACCTGAGACCTAGGAAAACTATTTCCTAAAAATACATGATCCCCCTATGTCTACTTTAATTGCAATGATTTTCCTTGCACTGAATGCTCTTGCATCATGTTTCGTGGCATATCCATGACGTGGAGAGAGGCATTTCGACTTGTTCTCCTTTTGTAGTCTTTGATGAGTCCCTTTACGCTCCCACAAAGGCCGCCACCCTCCTCTTCCTTTGAGACAATTAGCTATTAAATGTTCAGTTTGGTGACAATTGAGGCACCGAAATCAAATTCCCCAAAAGTCCAGGTGGTGTGTGAGATTAATGTCCTCCCACCTTAAATCAATGTGATCCGGAAAGGCCTCGCCAAAATCTTTTTCTATAATGACCCATGCAATCCTTTTATCCCTGGCTCCCAGACATCATGGATCAACATATATGAACTTACCAATGGCATTGCCAATATCGATAAATACTTCCTTCGTTCAAAATTCTAAAGGTAATCCCGGCAATTTAACCCAGATAAGCTTGTTTTTGGGCGCTTGCTTCAATGGATTAAAGCCTACATACCATGCATACATTGCCAGAAATCCGTGGTCCTTGATCCATGGCATTGTGACGATTTTTCTGAGATCCTCTTCGCTCATAAAATGGAAGCTGTACCAACGTACCATGAGCCTCACCACCGTGGGGACATAACCCAACAATATTTTCCATTTTTTTGCTAGTCATTGCCTTATCTCGACTTCTTCTATCTATGTAAAATACCATCTTCCTACTAAGGCCCTCTTGTGGAGACTCGTTACTCTATCGAGGAGAACATCATGGCCAAATGAAAGTATAGGTGCAAGTGTTGTAACCTTGATAACACGATGTTTCTTTCCACCCCGCCTTCCGCCACATTTTTTCCCCTCCTCCAAATTATTTTGTAATTGACCGCTGGCATCTGCGCACATGTCACTTCTGTCACCTAGGGTTGTTCGCCGAGGGGAGCGTGCCACATTCCAAGGCATGGCCAAGTTTGCATGGCGTTGTGACTCAACGGCCAATGTGGCTTGGATAAAGGCCTCGTGTAAGGATGTGTCAGACTCGAAAGGGTCCATTGGCACAAATGGAATCACTGGCACACCCCTCAAGACTTAATGATGTCCCTCCTACCGAGATATATTACTGTAGTCAGGACAATTCCCACGTCCCAACCCACCTGGAAACCACCTCCCAAGAGAATGTCAATGTCGCCAAGTAAGATAAACGTGAAGGCAGGTACAACCCCTCAGAATAAATATCGTGCCTTCTACCAGGACAGACTACGATAGACAATAAGATCCCCTTTCCGCATGTAGTCGCGACAGTTCCCATGCCTCAACCCTCCTGGAACTCGCCACCCAAGAGAATGCCAACGCTACCAGATCGAGTGCCTTAATTGGGAAGATACCACCTCGGAAACATAGATTGTCCGAAAACAATAATATTACACGTATGAGGCACAGGGGCAGACGTTAGGAGTGTGCAAAGTGTAAGGGAAGGGACACTTGTCACCTCCAATGGGCACTAGAAAGTGGTTGCAATGATGTTTTAAAAATTAAGAATTTTGAAAACTCCCTCGAAAAATCTCGGAATCAGAATCCGGTAACTGCACATTCTCGAAAAAACCAGTGAGTGTGAAAACCACCTTCGAAGCCGGTTCAGGGCTCAGGACCCTCACAACAGCAAATGCAATACTAGCCTTGGCAAAACCACCACATATAGAAAATTCTAATGGCAAAGCTTTTGCCGGGTCGTGACACAGAAAATATTATTCCACTTATACTCAAATGTGTCCAGGGTGTGACACTGTAAACATGAGGTTTCTATCTAGGAAAAAGAAGGACATGAGGGAGCTATAAGATAATTGCAGGCTGGCATTCGGAATGCGAGACGAGTGTAGGGAGTATATCTTGTAAATGCTTATAAGTGTGCCAATAGCCGTGAGAATAAGAAGGGGAATGCGTAATACAACCAATATAACTAGAGCCGAGGGTATTTCATAACAACATTGTTATAATACAACCAATATAACTAGAGCCGAGGGTATTTCATAACAGCATTGTTACATCCGAATATAAACCACCCTCAGGAAAGATAGACATACATAAACCAGAGACGAGGGGGTTTTATGAAATATACAACATAATTTTTACATCATTCAATTGTAAACCACCCTCAGGAAATAGACATACGTAAACTACACTATATCTTGTTTTTTGCAGACGAATGAGATTTAATTCCTAATTAACAGCGAATTGTCCAGGTTCAAAAAATTCTACCCAGACCCATTAACACAACAAAACTCTGTGCTTTAATCGCTTGAAAACATACCTTTTTCCCTTTGGAGCGACAGCGTTGTTGTTCCCGGACAATTTCAGGTTCTCGCCAGCAACAACCCAATGTGTATTCCAGGAGAAAGCGGTATTCAATTTCGTCACGACCTTAAACCATTATTTACCACCCACCAACAGCCCAATGTGTATTCCAGGAGAAAGCGGTATTCAATTCCGTCACGACCTTAAATCGTTATTTACCACCGCTGTAAAAACTAAAACCTAATAAATAATACCAATTTCAGGGATTCACCATCGGGCGAGGAGACAAAAGAGTCTGAATTTGCGGAAATTACCGTCAATCCTCATCGAGGACACTAATAAGCTCAGTGGCAAAGCTCTTACAACATCTCCGAGGGTTAAAAATAAAAGTAGTCACAAAGCCAGATAATTACAACATCTATCACCAACCTTCCTTCTGGTGCACTGCGAGGTAATTACAAATCCACCCAATATACTTTATCCTAGTCTTTAAACAAATACGAAATATAATATTAACGGATCGTATCACACAGTTGAGTGTTTGTTTAAGGCATGGTACAGTGTGGAGTAAGGAGTGTAGGAAAGCTTATGATTCTGCCATTGAAGTAGACAAGGCAACCTTCGATCAATCAAAACCACCTGAAAAGGTGACATTTATCTTTAAATCTTGGAAATTTCAAGCGTTATAAGAACATGTTAAACTTGGGCTCTGCAGGTTGCTTTGCATAAAGCACATGAGTCGGTAGTACAAAAGGCTTTAGTTGCTTTGGGCGGTAGTGCAGTGGTGCTGCAAGCAAGAATATGAAACGATGGCTCAAAATAAAAACATGTTTTTTTTTACCATAAGTGGTAGCAATATATTAAAAAAAAAATTAATGTGATTTTTTTAAGTTTTCTATCGAAAAATTTGTACTGAAATCTTGATTCTAGTTATTAAACTAATTTTTTATTTTTATTTTTATGGTTATATGGATATAGATTTAACATTCTGGAAAATCTCATAGACATTTTTATTGTCCAGAAGTTATCCATCAAATTTGTGATTTCAATGAATTTGATTTAAAAAAAATTAAAAAAAAAAATCCAACTAAAAAATTTCCAAAAAATTACAATAAAAATAAATCATAAAAAAAACAAAAAAACTTAACATTACCGCCCCTCATATACAAAATTTCACCAATTAATTTCTACCAGTTATTAAATCTCTTTTAAAAAAAATAAGAAAACAGATAAAACTTTGAACCGATGGAATGATGAACCCCACAAAAAAACAAGGGAACTTGAGTCTGATACAACAAACACGACCTCATTAAATGCACGGTCGTAAGGTTTACCGAAGGAGTAGTCTACCCACGCTGTTCCAACGAGCCCTCAAGATTCTGGAGAAATTACCCGGACAGCAGAGTGAAATTGCTGGGATTGAAGCTCAGATGGGGTTTTGTTTCATATGATTGGAAAATATGAGGAGGCTTATATGGCATTCAAGAGTGCGGTTTGCAAGTTCAGATGTGGGGTTCAGAAGAATACCTGGTTCTTGGGAATTCTTTTGAATCAGATGGGACTTGCTTGTGTAGGCCTCAATGCAATACAGGTTGGACAGTGGGAATCCCAGAGCTTGAAGCGTCGGGGGAGCTGCTGAGTGCTGCAGAGCGGGAAGGGTATCATCGAAGAGTAATTGCAGTGAGCGCGCGGGTGACCATTTCGAACCGGCCACCCGCATGAATTCCAACTCGTCCCCGATCGGTCAGGTGATGTTAGGGATTCAGCCTGCATTCGGATTTTTTTGTCAAAGACTGTTAGGGAATGTCAGCACTGTCAGGGGAGGGTAGCGGAGAAAGAGGGTGGGGGAACTAGGGGATGGTGGCTGAAGACAGAGAGGTTGTCGGTGGCCAGAGCCAGACAATTTTCCGACGGGTACCAGAAAACGAACCATTCTACAGCCTGAATAGACTACTCCTTTACCGAAGACATCCACAAACCTTTAACATAAAGCCAAAGGCTCACACGTGTTTGACTCCACAGAAATTTAGTGCAAAAGCGTGTGCAATTTTAGAATTTCATTTTTTCGTCATGAGTGAGGTCAAGGATGTGAATAAGAAAATATCAGTGAGTGGAGTGAGCTCAAGAATGTCAACATCATGAAAACGTATCCTGGGAATTTCGTTTGTTTATTGTGATATGTTTTTAATTTTTTACTCTCTATATATTTTCAGGGTTGTTTATTTACATTTTTAAGTATTTAATTTCTTTTAATAATAATAAATTTGTTTTGAGATGTTTTTAATTTTATGAATAATTTTTGTCTATATTAATATATATATATAATATATATATATATATATATATATATAATTTCAACTTTGTTATTTACATACATACATGTTTTAAGTATTTTTTTTTACTAATAGTAAATTTATTTATTTATTTAGTAGTTTTGATTTACTTTGTTATTTACATACATACATGTTTTAAGTATTTTTTTTTACTAATAGTAAATTTATTTATTTATTTAGTAGTTTTGATTTTTGATGTTTTAGGTAGATTTGTGGTTGAAATTTGATAAAAAAAATTGTGGTTAAATCTTATTTGTGTTGTTTACACTGAGTTTTTTGGTGTACTTATACAGATTCATCACTTTGTAGCCAAATTTTGATTTGTTTTGTTTAAACTGAGTTTTTGTTTACATATATAGATTCAACACCCCCAAAAAGTCCTATGGCACTTCTATTGTAAAGAGTTCCCTTGTCAAAATTGTGAGTTAAATGAATCTCTACTGGATTCTACACAATTTAGATCAGAAAATAAACAGGAAAATTTGCCAAAAAATCAGATTTAAAAATACTGACGTTAAATTACATTTTTGTTCAAGATTAGTAGGGGAGGGACTTCTATTGTAAAAGTTCCCTTGTCAAAATTGTGATTTCAATAAATCTGTAATGACCGGATAATTATGTGAATAAATCCTCTGTTTTTACCATTGTAGGTAAAATGTGGAACATAGATTATTGTTTCTTTATAAAATGATTAGAATGTTATTAATTCCAAAACTGAATATGTATTGAGTTAATTACATATGGTAACTTTTGATGAGAAAGTTATTTTCTTTTCTTGCCAGATTTAAAAAAAATAATAATAATAATAATAATAATAAACAGTTGCCAGCAAGGGGGCGAACCCTAACTGTTTTTCCTCCTCCCATAGAAAAGATGGGAAAAGGAAAGGCCCGGGCTGTTAAGGAACAGACGGGGAAAAGAAAGGGCAGAAGAAGAAAAAAGATAGTGCTAAGTCTGGTGAGGACCAGATAGCACAGGCACAGGTGGTGCATTATATTTGTCGAAGGCAGAGGCCTGGCAAATGAGCTTGGGGGGAGATTAGTCTGGATTGACTAATCTCGTCGTTGGGAGGAAAGCAAGCAACAAAAACCAATTTTCTCCAATCTGGAGAAGTATAGGAGACTGTGAGGGTGACAGTACAGGTAAGTACAGTTACAGTTTTTATATTTCTAAGAAAAGTTCATACTTTTCGAAATATCAGTTAGCTGTAGATTGAAAAGCAGAACATTCAGACGATAGTCCCAGTATATTAGCAAGAGAATAATTACATTCTGTCTGAGATGAAAAGAATTTAATTATAGTTCGACTGAACTTAAATTATTTAATTAACTTGAACAAGAGGACTGTTTATTTATAGTTCGACTGAACTTAAGTTATTTAATTAACTTGAACAGAGGACTGTCTGGGAAGTTGGCTTCAGGAATTCGTTTAAATACCGAAACCTTCCCTTAGAATACGAATAGAATGTTGAAGGGAAATAGTAATTTCCATGTACAAGAGAATGGAAGGACTCATTAAACTTACACCTGTAATAAAATAAAAGAATGACAATAAAACATTTGAGTGGAACAGTAATAAATAATGACAAGATTTATAGGTTCTGGGTGTGAACAATTTCCCCATACAGTAACAGAATCCATCAGAGATCATACACTGTAAACAAGGTATTATTTTCTCCTCTGCTATAGTAAAAGGATAGTGTAAATATACAATAGAATTGTGAAGGAAAAGCCATTACAACCGACAATCGCATGCATACGCCCTTAGTTATAGGGTCAAGATTTGTTTAAAACGAAACTGGAAATTCGTATACATTCAGAGAACATTTCAAAGAACCCAGAAAAACAACATGCGGAAGCTACGTAACTTAAAGAGTTAAATTGATTCATTTGAAGAAATTCCGCGAACATGTAACCTGGAAATATTCAGGATAGACCCACGAGAAGTATATTTACAATAAAGCCAGGAAATAAAAACATTGTCATTCATATAGAAGCGATAAAACATGACTAGAGGTTCCTGAGCGCCGAGCGCATTTGGGAATAAAACCGCGGATTAATATATATACATATATATACTGACAAAATTGAGGAAAATATACATCTAAGTACCAGTAAATAGAAACCAGGAACCAAATCAATAGATAACCAAACCCTTGTTGAAACTCGATCAGATTATTAAAGAAACTGAAGCTACAGAGTTTATATATATTTTTATAAAAGAAAACTCAGAAATCAAAGTATCCGCTCAGAGCTGAGCTACACACAGTATGGAGTAATGGGTATGTAAATATTCATACATCCAATGAAATGATTCTAGAAGGCGCAGCCGGACTGAGTTAAGGAAACCAGTGGCTCGCCAAGTAATTCCTCTAAACAGAACAAGAGAGAATCTAACTACCCGGAAGCTTATACATTTACAATAAAACCATCATGTAATAATAAAGACCTGAAAGCCTCTCACAAGGTGCGAGCACGTCACGGCAACCCTGGGATATTCATAAGGGCGGAGCCTCATGACAATGAGCTATGGAAGGCTTCCTTAGCCCAGGAAGTAAAGAATGAATCAAGCTTCCATGAGAAAAACAGAAAACCACCTGACAGAAGAAGAAAGAATTAAAACCTCGCACTCGACTCCTCATTATACAGCTAGATTTCTTACAGGAGTTAGGCTCTTACCGGTGAAATAATCTGTAAGAATTTACAGGGTAAGTTCCTCAGACAGAACACCAAAAGGACACCGCTCACAAACAGATCACAGATCAATACACCAGTATTTTGACGTGGTTAAAACCCTCAGAGAGGGAAACAGTCCACGGCCTGCGCCAACGTGGCTACTACAGGCACTTTATTTATAAAAGAATGAAAATTTACATAAGCTTCTCTCATGCACGGTTAACCTACAAATGACCCTCCATGCGCTTTAAATAGAATTCATGGACCAATCGGGTGTCAAGCCACGGAGCAAGTGTCGGTAATACCGAGGAGAGAATGAACCGTCGGATCACTACATATCGTGACCGTCGGATTGTAAGTTACAAATGTACATAGTAAAGAAACACACTTTACCTAACTCTATACTAGACCAAGTTATACTTAACTATTCCTATGTGTCGGAATATCCTAACAATATGATCAACACACTTTTTTCTAATGAAGTAAAGTTAACATTACTTAACTAACAACAAATGTTTAAGTTTAATGTCCATTTAAGTTTAACTCCCATTGCCTTTCAATCTTTGTGACATCTAGGCTTTTATCACTTCATAGCTTGAAAACATCTGGAAATGCTTGGTGAGCACAAAAACATTTGGAAATGCCAGGCAAGCACACAGGGACTATAATATTTTCATATAATTGTTTTGTTGAATGATACTTCAAGATTAGTTGATTTCATCAGTACGATGGAGTAGATAGTTGTAGAAGAACAAAGGATCCTTGCTCTAGATATAGCTTTCAAAGAGCCAGTAGCAAATGTAGAGCCTATAGCTTTCCTTGAACCTGTTGAACCTCCCAAAGCGACAGAGCTAAGACTTGAACTGATTGTTGACCTTAAACCAACACTAGGCTATGGTATGTCATTTATTTCACCACTGCACCACCAGTATATGATAGTATATCAGATTCACATGATTTCCTTAGTATAATAGAGCATATAGTTGCGAAAGAACAAATGATCCCTACTTTAGATATAGCTTTCATAGAGTGAGCAACAAATGTAGATATTATAAATTACCTTGAACTTGTTCAACCACTTGGAGCACCCTAAGCAACAAAGCTAAGAGTTGAACCAATTGTTGACCTTGAACTATCATTGGGCTATAGTATTTCATTTCTTTCACTTCCACACCTGGGTTTTGAATTTCCTTCCTTTCACATTGGAATTACATTTTCTTGGGAATTAAAGACGGGAAAACAATGTTGATAGGTGTTGAGGCATGCCATAGGTAGAAAAAAATAAGGAACATAGGCTCATATATTTATTCAAGTACAAAGGTGATGGAGTGGTAAACTACTTGATCTAGGGGAGATAGGGTTGTTAAAAGCTTTTCCGTGGAGGACCTAGGTTGGGGAATAAGCATTTGTCTCACTCTTGTAGACTGAAGCGATCCAGTGAGTTAACTCTAAGATATCTCATTTAACTGGGCAAGGGATGTAGCATGAGATAAATAGTTAACACAATTTATGAGTGCCTTATAATGTTATGTATTTTTGTTTATATTTTCAAATAAAAAAATGTTTTGATAAGATAAATAATAAATTGTTGGCATCATATTTTATAATGACATTTCTTCAAAATAAATACAATAAAAATTTGATATATAATATTTTATGAAATTAATAAAATTAGATGATTATGATAAAATTTGTATATCTTTTCTCATAGGGAATATTTTGATTTAAGATACTATATCAAAATTTTGAAGGGATCTATAATAAATAAATTGATTGATTAATGCTAAACAATATCTCAAATATTTGATTTGTCATTTTTTTAATTAACAAAAAAAAGTTTATAAGATAACTTGCAAATATGTGTCATAGGAATAACCTAAACTAATTTCAAACACCATTTATGTTGCATGTCATTCAAAGATTAAATGACAATTTCAAGTACTTGTTTAGGGAATAAGTTATATGGTACTGTATTCGAAGAAATATCACTAAAAGAAACAGTAATATGATAAGGATGCGTTATAAGTGATTGTTATAATATATAGATATATATAATATTATAGTAAATATAATATAATATATATATATAGTACAAAACTAAATCATGTAGTTTACAACTCAATAGAGAACATTGTTTAGACATTTTTAATCGAATAATAAATTAACAAATAAAAAATAATATGTTTGATTTGTATTTTCTAAATAGTATTCGTAACAAACTTACTATAACTTTATAGATTAAAAAATAGTTATACAATTTAACAACTAAGAAAATAATAATAAAAATAAACTCACAAATTTTACCAATTTATGAAATTCTCTATAAACAAATTGATAACATAATAATATCTGAAACTCATTCTCAACCATCACTTAACAATTTTATGAGTGAAAAAAAATATTGTGTAAACTTATTTTGAAATGACATTATTCAAAATTAAATATATAAATGTCACATCTCAACCATCACTTAACAATTTTATGAGTGAAAAAAATATTGTGTAAACTTATTTTAAAATGACATTATTCAAAATTAAATATATAAATGTCACATCATATAATTGATAGGCTCTTAAAAATAATCATTTTTGCACTGTAAAAAAGCATTAACACATCAAAACTAATCAATTTTTTTATACATATATAGTTTTTTTTTAATTTTTTTATATTTATTTTTTTCCAAAAAGTACTTGATCAATGCATTAATGTGTCATATACGATGTTGATTAATTACAAAAGAACTAACCAAAGTTCAAGTCGCCTTTGATTCGGCCTCCACTTGTTTTCAATTAAGGCAAGGAAATGGACTCTTCTACCGAACTATCGTGGATTCATTCCTGTCGATAGGAATGTCGATAGGAATGCCAACTGAGGGAGTCGAGAAATGTAGCGTACTTTAATCCCACATGCGAGGCGTGAACGAAATTTCTTTATTTAATATAGAAAGAAAAGAACAAATTTATGTTGTGGGGGGGCCGTGATGAGAAATTGCACGAATGAGAGGTTTCAAGTTCCCTCTGTTGCTCAGTTCGATACAAACACTGAGACTGTTGCAGCTGAGTCCTCCAACATTAAGCTAAATATTTTTCGTCATTAATTACATCTTAATTATTTTTTAGTCATTAATTAAATCTCAATTAATATCATATGTAATTTTAATTAATTTTAAGTATTTTATTCTAAGTAAGAATAGAATGCAATTTTAGATAAAAAAATTTCTTTTTTAATCTTTATGATCTAATTAATTGTAAGTATCATATGTATTTTTAATTAATTAGATCTTAATTAATTTTAAGTACTGTATGTAAGTAAGAATAGAATGTAATTTTAGATTAAAAGTTTCTTTTTTAATCTTTATTTTTAGAATAATGTTTTTTTGACTTTTTTACACGTAGAATTATCAATGTTTCTTGTGATAAGCTTTGTATTTTTAATGGTTAATTAGATCTTAATTCTAGACTTGAGCTCTCTTAGAACTAGTAGATCTCAATTTAAGATCCGTTAATAAAGTACATTCAATTAGATGTAATTATTTTTTACTCATTAATTAAATCTCAATTAATATCATATGTATTTTTAATTAATTAGATTTTAATTAATTTAAAGTATTTTATTCTAAGTAAGAATAGAATGCAATTTTAGATAAAAAATTTCTTTTTTAATCTTTATGATCTAATTAATTGTAAGTATCATATGTATTTTTAATTAATTAGATCTTAATTAATTTTAAGTACTGTATGTAAGTAAGAATAGAATGTAATTTTAGATTAAAAGTTTCTTTTTTAATCTTTATTTTTAGAATAATGTTTTTTTGACTTTTTTACACGTAGAATTATCAATGTTTCTTGTGATAAGCTTTGTATTTTTAATGGTTAATTAGATCTTAATTCTAGACTTGAGCTCTCTTAGAACTAGTAGATCTCAATTTAAGATCCGTTAATAAAGTACATTCAATTACGTGTAAGAATAGAATGTAATTTTAGATAAGTATCTTTCTTCTTTTAATATTTATTTTTAGAATAATGTTTTTTTGGACTTTTTTACATATAGAATTATCAATGTTTCTTGTGATAAGCTTTTAAAGGGGTTTTTTAAGATCTTGTGGTTGGTAGAATATGAATAAGATTCTACATATTTCCTATTAAAACAAGGATTTAGTGAATTATGAATCTCATTTATGTGGTGATTGAAACATATTTACAAGAAAAAAGAGTGTCTAGTCCAATAGCCAAAAGTTTTAAACAAAATCTTGTTAATATCAAAATTGCATATCAAAACTCCAATAATCTCTTTCACTAATATATGAAGTTATTTTTAATTAAAACAAGACTTTTAATTGTTTCATTCAATATTTATATGATAGCTATATGATTCAAGATTTGTTTCTATGGATTGGTAATGTCTTAGATAAGTAGTAAGGGAAACTGTGTATACTAGTTTGAGTGCTAGTCACAACAATCATGTTGTATAGGCCATATGCAGTCTTTAGTCTTAGCATAATGCTTTGGTTGAGACCTTCACCTCCTCCAAGATTGAATATGCTAACACTTATACTATAGTTGACCCCATTTATTGGACACTAATGTGGATGCACATTGGTCTAATGTTGAGCCAACAAATGGTTCTATTGGTAAGAAATCCTTCATCTTGTGTATGGCATTCTAGTAGCATGGTTGACAAGCTA
This sequence comes from Pinus taeda, assembly GCA_000404065.3. Lineage (NCBI taxonomy): Eukaryota > Viridiplantae > Streptophyta > Pinopsida > Pinales > Pinaceae > Pinus > Pinus taeda. Next base: position 37,995 of record APFE030257173.1, read on the forward strand.
ACCCAACGCTACATAGAGGATTGGTTGTTCCACCAAATTGGCCATATAGAGAAACAATACATTAAAGGTAACTGATTTTGATGGATGCATGACAACCATGTTAGCTATGAAATATTTCAAGTGGAGTTCCAAGTGGTGATATTTGAGTGTTTGAAAATATTGGAAGAACATGCATGACCTACCTAGAAAAGGAGGGAGATCCTATGGAATGTCTTGAACCTAGTTTTTCTACATATGTTTTACCCTAAGGTTGTGAGAGCTATCAAATGTTAGGTGAAGACAACTATTGAGGCATGTATTATTGAATTTGTAGTGGAGTTGAAGCAATGATTACCAAAAGTAGAAAAATTGTTCATGGAAAGAGGTTATGAAAGGCTAGTGAAGGAGGTTGTGATGCAGGTAAAAAGGTTGTTGGTTGAGGAAGATTACTTTCCCTTCAATCCACCAACCATGGTAGGGTGAGCCCTTGTGCATAAAGTTGACTTGGGATGGAGCTATCAAAAGTAAGTAAGTAAAATAGAACAATACCATGGAGGAACCATAGGCTATGGACAAAGTAAATAAAGCATTAAAAGTAGATATAATAATTGGAAAGTAGTGGATAAACACGATGAAGGATATTCACTAAAGAGAGTGAATGGTGAAGAAAATGATGAACAAATAAGGGAGTGCTAAAGGACACTTAAAGGAATTAGAGGGGTTATAAAAGTGGACAAAAAAGGTGAAGAAATGGTTGAAAGAGTGAAGATGGTAGCAAAGAGGGTTCCATAGAGGGACTAAAAGGAGGAGTGGTGTCTAGAAAGTTAGAAGTGGCAACAAATAGAGTGAAGCAAGTAGGAAATAATGTTCATTTAGAAATCTTAGGGACCATAAATAATGAGTTGTATTTGAAGAAAATGTAAACCAAAACACTAAAAGGAACATGGTTGTTGAGCCATAGGAAGGAGAAGTTCTCGATGGAATATATAATTTGTTCAAGAAGGAAGAGAAGAAAAAACATACATGGTGCAACATGAGGACAATGGAGCTAAACCAAAATAAGAACCACCCTTTGTACATATGAAAATACTAAGGTAAAGCTTGAATGCATCCTATTGTCCATTGGGATTTAATAAATAGGGTTTTATGAATTCAGTTATCTTATTATTAGCTTAAGTTTGAGTGAACCTTAGAAGCCACTATCATTCAATGAGATGTCCTTTCAACATCTTAAGCTTGAGTGAATCTTTAGGTCTTTTAAAATGACCCATCCTTTTAATAGCTTTATATTTATTGAATTTAATGAGTTATCCTTGTGCTTGCAGTAAGTTTGTGTATTAAATGAATCCAAAAATAAAGGTCAATGAAATGGTTACCCTTTCAATAGCTTAAGATTGAATCGGTCCTACTAGTTTCTAGGACTTAATGACATTATCTTTTCAATATCTTAAGCTTGACTAAATATTAGGGTTTTATAAAATGAGTTATATATTCCATTTGATTGAATTCAATCAACCATCCTCGTGTTTGTAGTAATAATGTGTATGACATGTGCCATGAGATATGGTTTTGTGAAGTGACCTATCATTTTAATAGCTTAACCACAAATGATTTCTATTGGCCATTAGGATTCAATGAGCTACCATTTTAGTAGCATATGAGTGAATTAATCATAACTTAAATAAGTTATCAATTTTGTATCATGGTGAGGGGTGAAAAATATCACCATAAGCTCATTGGTGACGGTCAAAAGAGCATTCGTCACCAAAAACTGAACGTCACCAAAGGTGGTGTCACCAAAAGTATAGGTGTTGTAGTTAAATACAAAGTTCATTACCAATAATGATTTATAATGATGGATAGCGACCATCACCATTTCATATGAGTAATGGTGATGGACCATAGCTTCCATCACCAAAATCTGAACGTCACCAAAGGTGGTGTCGCCAAAAGTATAGGTGTTGTAGTGACATTCAAATTTCGTCGCCAATAATGATTTATAATGACAGATAACGACCGTCACCATTGCATATGAGCAATGGTGACGGACCATAGCCTCGACCACCAAAACTGAACCTCACCAGACGTGGCGTCGCCAAAAGTATATGTGTTATGGTGACATACAAGGTCCGTCGCAAATATTGATTATAATGACAGATAATGACCATCACCATTTCATATGAACAACAATGATTTATTGTGACAGATCTTTAATGGTCATCATTGGTGCATATATATGGTGATGTTTGTTGACCGTCACCAAAAGCCACATTGCCAAAAGTATAGGTTTTGTGGTGACCTTAAAGGTCCATCACAAATAATGACTATAATGATGGACAACAACCATCACCAATTTATATCAACAACAATGATCTATGGTTATGGACCTTTGGAGGTTGTCATTATTGATGCATATATATGGCGATGTTCGTTGACCATCACCATTTCATATTTTTGGTGAGGGTCGAAAAATGTCACCAAAGCTCATTGGTGATGGTCAAAAGAGACTTTGTCCCCAAAAATTGATTGTCACCATTCCATATGGATGTCAGGGCACGATGGAATTGAACCACCAACCTCCTTCTTGTAAATCAGGTGCTCTTCCATTGAACTAGCACCCTTTAAAGAATTATACTTTTAAAAATTAGACCTTGAAACTTCATAAATTGTAAATTCTACAACTTTCAATAAATTAAAGTCTCAGCAATATTTTACTAAACAAGAAAAGCAACATTGAAGCTGCAATTCCCTACCTAATGGTTATTGAAGTTATGAAAAGTGGGTGGAGAGAAAAATAGTTATGTATGAGAGAATCAATATGTTCAGTTGAATACTCAATTAGAAGTGAAATTCTGAAGACATTTATAACCTATAAGTGACCTATAACTAGAAAATGCACCAAATATTGCAAAGGAAATGTCATAAGTGCATAGCATATGGAAGTAGAGGAGGCAGGGACTTGGAACCCTTGTACATTTTGGCATGGCTTAGCACTTGACACATCTTAGCTTGTTTGACATGTCTTCGTACTTTCTCGCACATGTTAGTATGCCCTAGCATTCCCTAACACACCTTGGCAGTCATGACCTCACAACTAGCATTACATTTTTCCATGACTTGGGAACCTTACATTCACTAGAACACCTTGGCACTCGCTAGTTGTCATGCCCTCTATTATCCTCCACAATGTCCCAAGTTGATGAGGAGATCGATGGAGGTAACCACAGACTAAGCTTTTAGTTTAGTAGCTATCCTACCAAACCAGAGAGGGCTCTCTCTATGAAAGCACAACCAAGAGATGACTAGAATGTAAAGGATTTTAGGTTAGATAGCTAGGCTCAAGTGGGTCTTTGGAAAATTTAGGGACTTGGAACTCTATCCACTGGTGTCTTGTCTAGCAGGGACTTTGTCAAGGAGGCATGGACTTGGAACTCTGTCTAGGATAAAGCACCTAACATACATGATAGAAGCTCCCTAGAATAGAGTACCTCCTACCTAGAAGAGTATCCCCTGCTCAAAATATAGAACCCTTCTCTAATGTGCACTTTTCTTAAAGATAAATCTGTGCATAAAATAGTACTAAGAAAAACACCTAAATTAAGAAAAGTGAGCATCTAAGTCAAACTATAAAAGTATACTAAATATGGCTCTATATAAGTTTGAGAAACACTAGACAAACATGCTTGCATACAACAACCATAAGATGCCTAAAATCGATGAGCTTCTTTCATCATTGCTATACCCTCACAACAAAACTAGAATCTGTAGCACATACCTCAAGGATATATGCATCTGTTGAAGGTTTAGATTGAAAGGATATGCTGAGATGAAGTACTATTGAAGGAGAAACACCTTCAAAACAACAGATAAAGTCTATTGTGAATTCAACCCATTTTCACACAGACCAAGGCTGCTACTGAGTACACTTCTACGCTGAATGGAAACTGCAATGTATTGTAGTGCTGATGAAGAAAAAGCACCTTTAGTGAAACATGGATAAAACTCTAACAAATATTGTCACTGTGGCCTCGGTTGTAAATGATCTCATCAATATAGGTAACAACTTCGATAATTGAAAAACCAAAAGGTGAGCTGCATAGATCATTTGAAATGACATATTTGGGCATACTTTATTATTGTTTAGGAGTGTTAGTATAGAAAATGCAAGGTAGCATGTTGCGTCTTTATGTCACAGGCCAAGGATGCAAAGAAATACATAAAATATTAAATAGCATGGTATAAGCCGATTGCAAGTCCTTTTGAAACAGGAATGGAATTATCCTTGTGTGGGTTCTAATCTAGTGGGTATAACTTAAATAAAAAATTGATAGTTATGGGGTTGAAATGTCTCATAATTCATGAAAGTCCCAAATTTGTTCACTAGAAAGAAGCAAAGCGAGTCTTTAGGTTTATGGAAGGGAACATCCTATTCGCAGGAAGATAACTTGAAATTAGTCGGGCATATTATTTCTCGTTTTCTTGTACATGTGTGATTTTAAAAGATAACCACATCCAAAGACTCAATAACAACTCTGGTAAAGTGTATAGATGTGAAACACTTCTGAGAAAACCCATCGCTTAATGACAATTAAGCGAGGAGTATGTCGAAGGATTCAATCTTCTACTCAGTCATAAAAAGGAAGTTGCGGTATCTAGCATCTTGCCAACAAACCGACTCCAACCATAATGTGAAAGGTAGGTTAACTGTGAAACCTATTTCCTACTTTGTAGTATTGTTGCCTCTTGAATTCCAACAAGTATCTGGTTGCTTAGATTCACAAAACTCGTGCCAGGTAAACTCTGCATGATACAATTGTGATGTGAAAGCTTGACACACGCTCTAGTTTTCCTCTAAAAGAGGGTAAGTCAAAATATTATGACAATCTTAAGTGTAATTTGATGATACACTATTGAGGTATTGCATGGAATAAACAATATACTATCAATGCACTAATGAAGACCTCAAAATAAATGAATTTCTTATTGCTACAATAGCACCACTCTTGGGATTCTCAGATAAAGCACCTAACTTGCATGGCAAAAGATTTCTAGAATAGAGTACCTCCTACCTAGAAGTGTGTCCCCTGCTCAAAATATAGAACCCTTCGCTACTGTGCACTTTTCGCACTTTTCTTAAAAATAAATCTGTGTATAAAACATAACTAAGAAAAACACCTAAATAACTAAGAAAAACACCTAAATTAAAAAAAGTGAACATCTAAGTCAAACTATAAAAGCATACTATATATGGCTCTATGTAAGTTTGAGAAACACTAAACAAACATGTTTACATGCAAAAACCATAAGATTCCTAAATCGATGCACTTCTTTCATCGTTGCTACACCCTCATATGAAAACTATAATCTACAACATGTATCCGAAATATCATATCACATAAAACTTACCAAAATATTTTTTATACCTATAAAGTTTTATTTTAATTTTCCTACATTAATTTTGATTTCCAAAAGTACTCGACCAGTGCATTAATGTCTCATACATGAATCCAAGAACTATTGCCGACATATAAAGTTGAGAAGAATGGCCTAATTTAATCCCACATGGGAAGCGTCCAAATAAAATTATTATTTAATATAGAGAAAAGAATAACATTAAATTATGGGCAGGCTGAAGTAGCACGAAATAGACGTTAAGTTCCCTTAGTTTGTTGTGTCTGAGTCCCCCCGCTTAATTATCTTTTTTGACCTCATTTACTAATTTTACATGATCTTATTTATTAATATTTCCTCCACTTTAATTATCTATTTTGACCTCATTTACTAATTTTCCCTGATCTTATTTTTAATATTTCCTCCACTTTAATTATCTATTTTGACCTCATTTACTAATTTTCCCTGATCTTATTTTTAATATTTCCTCCACTTTAATTATCTATTTTGACCTCATTTACTAATTTTACATTATCTTATTTATTAATATTTTTTTACGTATAGAATACTTGAAGCGAATGGCCATTTATTTGAGTAATACTGGTAAAAAGTAATGTTCTCAATGAATTTTTTTTTTTTTTTCCAAATGGGGCTCGCTAAAGGGTTTTTATGATGTTAATTTATTTCTCTTATCTAAAAAATTATATAAATATCATTTCGTTAGATTTCTTGTTAATTCACTGTACAACCAAAATTGTTATACCATCAATTTTTTAATATAAAATAGAAATTCAACCAAAAAAAATATTTATTTAATAAAAGAGTGATCATTTTGATATTCAATAAAAAAATCATTAGCTAAATCATTTTATATTATTATATTATTATAATAAAAGTGAAATCACTTTTTTTTTTTTAATAAATCTTAAATTCAAAAAAACAATAAGACTAGTATTATTGCTAATTCTATTTTTTTATTATTAATGATTGAATGATTAAGCAAGAGTTGAGACATTTCGTACTGACAACAAATGGAGTGAAAACTCTTTGGGGCGGCCTACTCCTTGAACCTAATTAATACATGTTAAGCATGTCATTTCGGGGAATCAAATACATGTGGTGAGTGAGTTAACAACCCACGTCAACCACTCGGTCTACCCTTACTTGAACACTTCATAATGAAGTCTTATTAGTCCCTACCCTTCAGGTTGTAGGCACTATAGTAGTTGATTTTAGCAGTGTATTAGTTGTGCGCAGATACCAAAATTATTTTCAAGATTTTAAGCCAAAGTTTCCTAAAATCATATAAGTCTTTTATAATATTTTCATGATTTTAACTAAAGTTCGAGGTTTGAGGCCTAAGGTCTTATTTAGCCTCTTCCTAAGGCACTGACGCTATTAGCTCACTTTAAAATTAGTATATACAATACATATGATCAACACACTTTTTTCTAATGAAGTAATATTAACATTACTTAACTAACAACAAATGTTTAAGTTTAATGTCCATTTAAGTTTAGCTCCCATTGCCTTTCAATCTTTGTGACATATGGGTTTTTATCACTTCATAGCTTGAAAACATCTGGAAATGCTTGGTGAGCACAAAAACATTTGGAAATGTCAGTCGAGCACACAGGGACTATAACATTTTCATATAATTGTTTTGTTGAATGATACTTTAAGATTAGTTGATTTCATCAGTACGATGGAGTATATAGTTGCAGAAGAACAAAGGGTCCTTGCTCTAGAGATAGCTTTCAAAGAGCCAATAGCAAATGTAGAGCCTATAGCTTTCCTTGAACCTGTTGAACCTCCCAAAGCAGCAGAGCTAAGAGTTGAACTAATTGTTGACCTTAAACCAACACTAGGCTATGGTATGTCATTTATTTCACCACTGCACCACCAATATATGATGGTATATCAGATTCACATGATTTCCTCAGTATAATGGAGCATATAATTGTGAAAGAACAAATGATCCCTACTTTAGATATAGCTTTCAGAGAGTGAGCAACAAATGTAGATACTACAAATTCCCTTGAACTTGTTGAACCACCTAGCGCACCCTAAGCAACAAAGCTAATAGTTGAACCAATTGTTGACCTTGAACTAGCATTGGGCTATAGTATTTCATTTCTTTCACCAGCACACTTGGGTTTTGAATTTCCTTCCTTTCACATTGGAATTACATTTTCTTGGGAATTAATGATAGGAAAACAATGTTGATAGGTGTTGAGGCATGCCATAGGTAGAAAAAAATAAGGAACATAGGCTCATATATCTATTCGAGTACAAAGGTGATGAAGCGGTAAACTACTTGATCTAGGGGAGACAGGGTTGTTAAAAGATTTTTTGTGGAGGACCTAGGTTGGGAAATAAACATTTGTCTCACTCCTATAGACTGAAGTGATCCAGTAAGTTAGCTCTTAGATATCTCATTTAACTAGGCAAGGGATGTAGCATAAGATAAATGGTTAACACAATTTATGAGTGCCTTATAATGTTATGTATTTTTGTTTATATTTTCAAATAAAAAAATGTTTTGATAAGATAAATTATAAATTGTTAGCATGATATTTTATAATAACATTTCTTCAAAATAAATACAATAAAAATTTGATATATAATATTTTATGAGATTAATAAAATTAGATGATTATGATAAAATTTGTATATCTTTTCTCATAGGGAATATTTAGATTTAAGATATTATATCAAAATTTTGAAGAGATTTATAATAAATAAATTGATTGATTAATGCTAAATAATATCTCAAATATTTGATTTGTCATTTTTTTAATTAACAAAAAAAATTATAAGATAACTTGCAAATTTGTGTCATGGGAATAACCTAAACTAATTTCAAACACCATTTATGTTGCATGTCATTCAAAGATTAAATGACAATTTCAAGTACTTTGTTTAGGGGAAAAAATTATATGTACTTATTCGAAGATATCACTAAAAGAAACATTGTAATAATGATAAGAATGCAATTATAAGTGATTATTATAAAAATATATATTTCGTACAAAACTAAATCATGTAGGTTGTACGAAGACTCAATAGATAACATTGTTATAACATCTTTTATCTAATAATAAATTACAAATATAAAATAATATGTTTGATTTTGTATTTCTAAATAAATATGATTAAACAAAACTTTACTATAACTTTATTAGATAAAAATAGTTATACAATTAACAACTAAATACAATGATATAAAAATAAACTCACAAATTATACCAATTTACGAAATTCTCTGTATAAACAAATTAATAACATAATAATATCAAAACTCATTCTCAATCATCACTTCACATAATAATATCTGAAACTCATTCTCAACCCTCACTTAAAATACTTATTTTGAAAAGAAATTATTCAAAATTAAATATATAACTGTCACATCATATAATTGATAGGCTCTTGGCACTGTAAAAAAGCATAACACATCCAAACTAATCAATTTTTTTTTATACATATATAGTTTTATTTTAATTTTCTTATATTAATTTTTTTCCAAAAAGTCCTTGATCAATGCATTAACGTGTCATAAACGATGTTGATTAATTACAAAAGAACTAACCAAAGTTCAAGTCGCCTTTGATTCGGCCTCCACTTGTTTTCAATTAACGCAAGGAAATGGACTCTTCTACCGAACTATCGTGGATTCATTCCTGTCGATAGGAATGCCAACTGAGGGAGTCGAGAAATGTAGCGTACTTTAATCCCACATGCGAGGCGTGAAAGAAATTTCCTTATTTAATATAGAAAGAAAAGAACAACTTTAAGTTGTGGGCGGGCCGTGATGGGAAATTGCACGAATGAGAGGTTTCAAGTTCCCTCTGTGGCTCAGTTCAATACAAACACTGAGAATGTTGCATCTGAGTCCTCCGACGTTAAGCTAAATATTTTTCTAATCATTTATTAGATCTTAATTAACTTTTTAGTCATTAATTAGATCTCAATTAATTGTCTTAATCAATTTTAAGTATTGTATGTAAGTCATTTATTAGATCTTAATTAGCTTTTTAGTCATTAATTAGATCTCAATTAATTGTCTTAATTAATTTTAAGTATTGTATGTAAGTCAATAGAATGTAATTTTAGATTAAAAAAAATTATTTTCTCTTTATTTTTAGAATAATGTTTTTTTGACCTTTTTACACGTAGAATTATCAATATTTCTTGTGATAAGCTTTGCATTTTTAATTAGCTTATTTTTCGTCATTTATTAGATCTTAATTGTCATTAATTACATCTTAATTAATTTTTTAGTCATTAATTAGATCTCAATTAATTGTCTTAATTAATTTTAAGTATTGTATGTAAGATAGAATGTAATTTTAGATAATAAAAAAAATTCTTTTCTCTTTATTTTTAGAATAATGTTTTTTTGACCTTTTTACACGTAGAATTATCAATATTTCTTGTGATAAGCTTTGCATTTTTAATGGTTAATTAGATCTTAATTCTAGACTTGAGTTCTCTTAGTACTAGTAGATTTCAATTTAAGATCCGTTAATAAAAGTACATTAAATTATATGTAAGAATAGAATGTAATTTTAGATAAATATCTTTCTTCTGTTAATATTTATTTTTAGAATAATGAGAAATTGCATGAATGAGAGGTTTCAAGTTCCCTCTGTGGCTCAGTTCGATACAAACACTGAGAATGTTGCATCTGAGTCCTCCGACGTTAAGCTAAATATTTTTCGTCATTTATTAGATCTTAATTGTCATTAATTACATCTTAATTAATTTTTTAGTCATTAATTAGATCTCAATTAATTGTCTTAATTAATTTTAAGTATTGTATGTAAGTCAGAATAGAATGTAATTTTAGATAAAAAAAATTCTTTTCTATTCTTTATTTTTAGAATAATGTTTTTTTGACTTTTTTACACGTAGAATTATCAATGTTTCTTGTGATAAGCTTTGCATTTTTAATGGTTAATTAGATCTTAATTCTAGACTTGAGTTCTCTTAGAACTAGTAGATTTCAATTTAAGATCCGTTAATAAAAGTACATTAAATTATATGTAAGAATAGAATGTAATTTTAGATAAATATCTTTGTTCTGTTAATATTTATTTTTAGAATAATGAGAAATTGCACGAATGAGAGGTTTCAAGTTCCCTCTGTGGCTCAGTTCGATACAAACACTGAGAATGTTGCATCTGAGTCCTCCAACGTTAAGCTAAATATTTTTCGTCATTTATTAGATCTTAATTGTCATTAATTACATCTTAATTAATTTTTTAGTCATTAATTAGATCTCAATTAATTGTCTTAATTAATTTTAAGTATTGTATGTAAGTCAGAATAGAATGTAATTTTAGATAAAAAAAATTCTTTTCTATTCTTTATTTTTAGAATAATGTTTTTTTGACTTTTTTACACGTAGAATTATCAATGTTTCTTGTGATAAGCTTTGCATTTTTAATGGTTAATTAGATCTTAATTCTAGACTTGAGTTCTCTTAGAACTAGTAGATTTCAATTTAAGATCTGTTAATAAAAGTACATTAAATTATATGTAAGAATAGAATGTAATTTTAGATAAATATCTTTCTTCTGTTAATATTTATTTTTAGAATAATGTTTTTTTGGACTTTTTTACACATAGAATTAACAATGTTTCTTGTGATAAGCTTTTAAAGGGGTTTCTTAAGAGCTTGTGCTTGGTAGAATATGAATAAGATTCTACACATTTCTCATTAAAACAAGGATTTAGTGAATTATGAATCCCATTTATGTGGTGATTGAAACATAATTACAAGAAAAAAGAGTGTCTAGTCCAATAGCCAAAAGTTTTAATCAAAATCTTGTTAATCTCAAAATTGAATATCAAAACTCTAATAATCTCTTTCACTAATATATAAAGTTCTTTTTAATTAAAACAAGACTTTTAATTGTTTCATTCAATATTTATATGATAGTTATATGATTCAAGATTTGTTTCTATGGATTGGTAATGTCTTAGATAAGTAGTAAGGGAAACTGTGTATACTAGTTTGAGTGCTAGTCACAACAATCATGTTGTATAGGCCATATGCAGTCTTTAGTCTTAGCATAATGCTTTGGTTGAGACCTTCACCTCCTCCAAGATTGAATATGCTAACACTTATACTATAGTTGACCCCATTTATTGGACACTAATGTGGATGCGCATAGGTCTAATGTTGAGCCAACAAATGGTTCTATTGGTAAGAAACCCTTCATCTTGTGTATGGTATTCTAGTAGCATGGTTGACAAGCTAACCCAAAGCTACACAAAGGATTGGTTATTCCACCAAATTGGCCATATAGAGAAACAATACATTAAAGGTAATTGATTTTGATGGATGCATGACAACCATGTTAGCTATGAAATATTTCAAGTGGAGTTCCAAGTGGTGATATTTGAGCGTTTGAAAATATTGGGAGAACATGACCTACCTAGAAAAGGAGGGAGATCCTATTGGATGTCTTGAACCTAGTTTTTCTACATATGTTTTACCCTAAGGTTGTGAGAGCTATCAAATGTTAGGTGAAGACAACTATTGAGGCAATGCATTATTGAATTTGTAGTGGAGTTGAAGCAATGATTCTCAAAAGTAGAAAAATTGTTCATGGAAAGAGGTTATGAAAGGCTAGTGAAGGAGGTTGTGATGTGGGTGAAAAGGTTATTGGTTGAGGAAGATTACACTCCCTTCAATCCACCAACCATGGTAGGGTGAGCCCTTGTGCATAAAGTTGACTTGGGATGGAGCTATTAAAAGTGAGTAAGTAAAGTAGAACAATACCATGGAGGAAGCATAGGCTATGGACAAAGTAAATAAAGCATTAAAAGTAGATATAATAATTGGGAAGTGGTGGATAAACATGATGAATGATATTCACTAAAGAGAGTGAGTGGTGAAGGAAATGATGAACAAATAAGGGAGTGCTAAAGGAAACTTAAAGGAATTAGAGGGGTTATGAAAGTGGACAAAAAAGGTCAAGAAATGGCTGAAAGATTGAAGATGGTAGCAAAGAGGGTTCCATAGAGGGACTAGAAGGAGGAGTGGTGTCTAGAGAGTTAGAAGTGGCAACAAATAGAGTGAAGCAAGTAGGAAATAATGTTCATTTAGACATATTAGGGACCATAAATAACAAGTTGTATTGAAGAAAATGTAAACCAAAACACTAAAAGGAGCATGGTTGTTGAGCCATAGGAAGGAGAAGTTCTCGATGGAATATATAATTTGTTCAAGAAGGAAGAGAAGAAAAAACCATACATGGTGCAACTTGAGAACAATGGAGGTAAACCAAAATAAGAACCACCCTTTGTACATATGAAAATACTAAGTAAAGCTTGAATGAATCCTATTGTCCTTTGGGATTTAATAAATAGGGTTTTATGAATTAAGTTATCTTATTAATAGCTTAAGTTTGAGTGAATCTTAGAAGCCACTATGATTCAATGAGATGTCCTTTCAACATCTTAAGCTTGAGTGAATCTTTAGGTCTTTTAAAATGGCCTATCCTTTTAATAGATTTATATTTATTGCATTTAATGAGTTATCCTTGTGCTTGCAGTAAGTTTATGTATTAAATGAGCATAGAAATAAAGGTTAATGAAATGGTTATGCTTTCAATAGCTTAAGATTGAATGGGTCCTACTAGTTGCTGGGACTTAATGACACTATCTTTTCAATATATTAAGCTTGACTAAATATTAGGGTTTTATAAAATGAGTTATATATTCCATTTGAGTGAATTCAATCAACCCTTCTCGTGTTTGTAGTAATATTGTGTATGACATGTGTCATGAGATATGGTTTTGTGAATTCAGCTATCCTTTTAATAGCTTAACTACAAATGGTTTCTATTGGTCACTAGGATTCAATGAGCTATCATTTTAGTAACATAAGAATGAATTAATCATAACTTGAATAAGCTATCAATTTTGTATCATGTAGCATGAATGAATTTAGTGAGCCATCCTTATGCTTATAGTAAGCTAGTGTTTGAAATGAATTATATGATAGGGTTTTGTGAATTCACTACAAGAAAAAAGGACATTGGTGAGGGGCGAAAAATGTCACCATAAGCTCATTGGTGACGGTCAAAAGAGCATTCGTCACCAAAAACTGAACATCACCAAAGGTGGTGTCACCAAAAGTATAGGTGTTGTAGTGAAATACAAAGTCCATTATCAATAATGATTTATAATGATGGATAGCGACCATCACCATTTCATATGAGCAATGGTGATGGACCATAGCCTCCATCACCAAAATCTGAACATCACCATAGGTGGTGTCACCAAAAGTATAGGTGTTGTAGTGACATTAAAATTTCATCACCAATAATGATTTATAATGACGGATAGTGACTATCGCCAATGCATATGAGCAATGGTGACAGACCATAGCCTCGATCACCAAAAACTGAACCTCACCAAAGGTGGTGTCGCCAAAAGTATATGTGTTATGGTGACATTTAAGGTTCGTCACGAATATTGATTATAATGACAGATAATGACCATCACCATTTCATATGAACAACAATGATTTATTGTGACAGATCTTTAATGGTCATCACTATTGTGCATATATATGGTGACGTTCGTTGACCGTCACCAAAAGCCACAGTGCCATAAGTATAGGTGTTGTGGTGACCTTAAGGTCCATCACGAATAATGACTATAATGACGACGACCATCACCATTTCATATCAACAACAATGATTTATGGTTACGGACCTTTGAGGGTTTTCATTATTGATGCATATATATGGTGGCATTCGTTGACCGGCACCATTTCATATTTTTGGTGAGGGTCGAAAAATGTCACCAAAGCTCATTGGTGATGGTCAAAAGAGCCTCCGTCACCAAAAATTGATCGTCACCATTCCATATGGACGTTAGGGCACAATGGAATCGAACCACCAACCTCCTTCTTGTAAATCAGGTGCTTTTCCATTAAACTGTCACCCTTTAAAGAATTATACTTTTAAAAATTAGACATTGAAACTTCATAAATTGTGAATTCTACAACTTTCAATAAATTAAAGTCTCGGCAATATTTTACTAAACAAGCAAAGCAACATTGAAGCTACAAGTCCCTACCTAATGGTTATTGAAGTTATGAAAAGTGGGTGGAGGTAAAAATAGTTATGTATGAGAGAATCAATATGTTCAGTTGAATACTCAATTAGAAGTGAAATTCTGAAGAAATTTATAACCTATAAATGACCTATAACTAGAAAATGCACCAAATATTGCAAAGGAAATGTCATAAGTGCATAGCATATGGAAGAAGAGGAGGCAGGGACATGAAAGCCTTGTACATCTTGGCATGCCTTAGCACTTGACACATCTTAACTCGTTTGACATGTCTTCATACTATCTCACACATGTTAGCATGCCCTAGCATTCCCTAACACACCTTGGCAGTCATGACCTCACAACTAGCATTACATTTTTCCATGACTTGGGAACCTTACATTCACTAGAACACCTTGGCACTCCCTAGTTGTCATGCCCTCTGTTATCCTACAATGTCTCAAGCCGATGAGGAGATCGATGGAGGTAACCACAGACCAAGTTTTAGTTTGATAACTATCCTACCAAACCAAAGAGGGCTCTATCTATGATATCACAGCCAAGAGATGACTAGAATGTAAAGGATTTTAGGCTAGATAGCTAGGCTTAGGTGGGTTTTTGGAAAATTTAGGGACTTGGAACTCTGTCCACTGGTGTCTTGTTTGGTAGAGACTTTATCAAGGAGGCAGGGACTTGGAACTCTGTCTAGGATAAAACACCTAACATGCATAATAGAAGCTCCCTAGATAGAGTACCTCCTACCTAGAAGAGTGTCCCCTACTCAAAATATAGAACCCTTCTCTACTGTGCACTTTTCTTAAAGATAAATCTATGCATAAAATAGTACTAAGAAAAACACCTAAATTAAGAAAAGTGAGCATCTAAGTCAAACTATAAAATTATACTAAATATGGCTCTATATAAGTTTGAGAAACACTAGACAAGCATGCTTGCATACAACAACCATAAGATGCCTAAAATCGATGAGCTTCTTTCATCGGTGTTATACCCTCACAACAAAATTGGAATCTATAGTATGTAACTCAAGGATGTATGCATCTGTTGAAGGTGTATATTGAAAGGATATGCTAAGATGAAGTACTATTGAAGGAGAAACACCTTCAAAACAACATATAAAGTCTACTGTGAATTCAACCCATTTTCACACAGGCCAAGGCTGCTACTAGGTACACTTCTCCGCTAAATGGAAACTGCAATGTATTATAGTGCTGCTGAAGAAAAAGCACCTTTAGTGAAACACAGACAAAGCTCTAACAAATATTGTCACTGTGGCCTTGGTTGTAGATGATCTCATCAATAT
Organism: Pinus taeda; assembly: GCA_000404065.3. Classification (NCBI taxonomy): domain Eukaryota; kingdom Viridiplantae; phylum Streptophyta; class Pinopsida; order Pinales; family Pinaceae; genus Pinus; species Pinus taeda. The sequence goes on from APFE030257173.1 coordinate 53,764, forward strand.
AGGTAACAACTTTGATAATTGAAAAACCAAAAGGTGAGCTGCATAGATCATTTGAAATGACAGATTTGGGCATAGTTTATTATTGTTTAGGAGTGTTCGTATAGAAAATGCAAGGTAGCATGTTGCGTCTTTATGTCACGGGCCAAGGATGCGAAGAAATACATAAAATATTAAATAACATGGTATAAGTCGATTGCAGGTTGTTTTGAAATGGGAATGGAATTCTCCTTGTGCGGGCTCTAATCTAGTGGGTATAAATTTAAATAATAAATTGATAGTTATGGGGTTGAATTGTCTCACAATTCATGAAAGTCCCAAATTTGTTCATTAGAAAGAAGCATAGCGAGTCTTTAGGTTTATGGAAGGGAACACCCTATTCGTAGGAAGATAACTTGAAATTAGTATGGCATATTATTTCTCATTTTCTTGTACATGTGTGATTGAGAAGATAACCACATCCAAAGACTCAATAAAAACTTTGGTAAAGTGTAAAGATGTGAAGCACTTCTGAGAAAACCCATCGCTTAATGAAAATTAAGTGAGGAATATGTCGAAGGATTCAATCTTGCACTCAGTCATAAAAAGGAAGTTGTGGTATCTAACATCTTGCCAACAAATCGACTCCAACCATAATGTGAAAGGTAGGTTAACTGTGAAACCTCTTTCCCACTTTGTAGTATTGTTGCCTCTTGAATTCCAACAAGTATCTGGTTGCTTAGATCCATAAAACTCATGCCACGTAAACTATGCATGATACAATTGTGACATGAAAGCTTGACACACGCTCTAGTTTCCCTCTAAAAGAGGGTAAGTCAAAATATTATGACAATCTTAAGTGTAATTTGATCATACACTATTGAGGTATTGCATGTAATAAATAATATACTATCAATGCACTAATGAAGACCTCAAAATAAACGAATTTCTTATTGCTACAATAGTGCCACTCTTGGGATTCTTGGATAAAGCACCTAACCTGCATGACAAAAGATTTCTAGAATAGAGTACCTCCTACCTAGAACTGTGTCCTCTGCTCAAAGTATAGAATCCTTCTCTACTGTGCACTTTTCTTAAAGATGAATCTGTGCATAAAACATAACTAAGAAAAACACCTAAATTAAGAAAAGTGAGCATCTAAGTCAAACTATAAAAGCATACTAAATATGGCTCTATCTACGTTTGAGAAACAATAAACAAGCATGTTTGCATACAAAAACCATAAGATTCCTAAAATCGATGCACTTCTTTCATCGTTTCTACAACCTCATATGAAAACTATAATATACAACATGTATCCGAAGGCTGCATGCATCTACTAAAGGTGTAGACCGAAAGCAGCTACTGAGATGAAGTATTTTTGAAGGAGAAACACCTTCAAAATAATAGATAGACTCTAATGTGCATTCAACCCATCCACACATAGGCCAAGGCTGCTATTGGGTACACTTCTCCCCTAAACGGAAACTGCAATGTATTGCTACTCTACTGAAGGAGAAACACCTTCATAGCAACACGAATAAAACTCTAACATATATTGTCAATGTGGTATCGGTTGTATAATATCTCATCAATATAGGTAACAACTTCGATAATTGAAAAACCAAAAGGTGAGCTACATAGATCATTTGAAATTATAGATTTGAGCATACTTTATTATTTTTTAGGAGTGTTGGTATAGAAAATGCAAGCTAGTCTATTGCATATTTATGTCACAGAACAAGGATGCGAATAAATACAGAAAATATTAAATAGCATGGTACAAGTCGATTGCAGGTTCTTTTGAAACAAGAATGGAGTTCTCCTTGCGCAAATTCTAATCTAGTGGGTATAGATTTTAAATAAGAAATTTATAGTTATGGGGTTGGAATTGTTTCACGATTCATGGCAAGTCCCAAAGTTTTTCACTAGAAAGAAGTAGAGCGAGTCGTCAGGTTTATGAATGGGAACACCCTATTCGCAGGGAGATAACTTCAAATTAGTCAGGAATATTATTTCTCATCTTCTTGTACTTGTGTGCTTTGTAAAGCTAACCACCTCCAAAGACTCAAGAACAACTCTGGTAAAGTTTATAGGTGTGAAGCACTTCTAAGAAAACCCATAACTTAATGACAATTGAGCGAGGAATGTGTCGAAGGATTCAATCTTTCACTCAGTCATAAAAAAGAAGTTGGGGTATCCAGCATCTTGCCATTAACAAACCAACTCCAACCATAATGTGAAAGCCAAGTTAACTGTGAAACCTCTTTCCCACATTGTAGTATTGCTACCTCTTGAATTCCAACAAGTATCTTGTTGCTTAGATCCACAAAACTTGTCCCAGGTAAACTCTGCATGATACAATTGTGACGTGAAAGCTTGACACACACTCTAGTTTCCCTCTAAAAGAGGGTAAGTCAAAATATTATGACAAGCTTAACTGCAATTTGATCATACAATGTTGAGGTATTGTGTGGAATAAAGAATATACTATCAATGCACTAATGAAGAACTCAAAATAGATGAATTTCTTGTTGCTACAATAGTGCCATTCTTGGGATTCTCCAAGGAGCCACTAATTTATACGCATTTGGAATCTTGGTTTGCAGAAATATTAAGCAATGGTTGTGATCACTCTTTTCCCTCCCATGGAAGGTCTATACATAGTCAACAATAAATTGATTTAAAAGTGAGGTATATGCTTAACAAATAGGAGTTTGACTCTGCAACTCTGATTTAGTGGCAAGGAAATATTCAACTGTAAATGCCTAATCGCCTACAGTGTAAATTTCTAGATAAATGGCTATCCTAAATCTGTCCATTGTCCACATATCGCAAAAAACCATGTATGTCTGGACTCTGGTTGTGTGTGCGAGAGGGGAGATCACATAAATAATCCATTATCAAAAGAAAAACATTCTATGGAGAATTTTTTTTTTAAATTTTATTATATACCTTAGAAAGTTTGAAAGGATAGAATTGAAGCTTCCCTCTCCTTCCACACTTCATTAAATATGCCCTTTTCCAATGCAGATGTGGCCTGCAGAATCACAATCAACAAATAGAATATGAAAATTAAGTTTAATGAATTAAAGTAGCTTTGTTATACCTCAAGAAAACAAACTCTGAGAAATTGGATTCATTCTCTACAAAAGATGATATTGAGGCTGAGATTTCTTGCCTCAACTTCTTTTTTATTATTCACCTACTAGACAGTTATTTGCAATATGTCCATTTTTGCCACACAACCAACATGTCAATTTATTCCATTTTTCTTGCTTAGCACTATGCAGGTGAAAATAAGATGGTTTATAATAATGTATCTTAGGGACATATTTGTAATATCCCTTCCTTTTATGTTGTTGAAAAGATCGGCCTTGCTTCTTAAAGTCTTTTTTGGTTGATAAATTCTTCTCTTTCTTGGCTCTTTTCTTGATTTTTCTCTTTTTTACTAATGGATCATCAAAAGATAACCCATACTTGAAGCACAATGATTTGCTGTCAGGGAATCTGAACAACTTTTCTAGAGACTTATTAACTTTCGAGCTTGTGCAAAGACCAACCAGAGCTTTAGTAATAATTGAATATATTTGTCCCCATGTGTAAGACTCAAAAGGCATTTGAAAAAATTCTTGCAGTCTGAGATAGTCAACAAATCTGGATGGAAGTGCTGCAAGATATACTTGCTTCCATAACAAATTCTTTGAGTCTTTGACTTCATAGATTCTCTGCATCCAATCTCAATGGAAGTCTTCATATTGGGATGTTTTATTGCACTTGAGATTCATTAAAATAATCTCATGCTTATCGGCTATTTGTGCCTCAGAACCACACAAGTGTTCAACAATCATGGAGGTCAAAGCTCCAATCATGTTGCTCTGTACTGTCCCATCTGAATTATGAATTATATTCCCTTGCTCATCTTTGAGAAGTTGTTCTTCCATCTGTTTAATTAAAGCAGGAAAGGATTATGTTTCCCACAATTTTGATAGTGTGCCTATGCAACACTAAATAATTGTTTTGTAGGCTTCTAGCTCAGTTTTTCCTCTTAGACACATAAGTTTATATTCAGTAAACATCATGTCTACCATTTGTCTTATCTGGCCGACACTGAGGTTATCTATTGTCCATTCCCTATGAGAATCAAGGAAGAAAGTGTGGGTTTCATGTAGTTTACCTTTTCCTCTGATATTAGGTACTGAATACCTACTGTATTGACTTTCCAAAGGCTCATATATAGGCATAACTTCTGGCTCTTTTTCCTCATCCTTAAATAAACTTGCTATAGAAATATGTTCACTTGGAGTTTCAACTTTTTCTGGTTCTTGGGATGTAATTTCTTTGGGGAATAAAAAAGGAAACCTGTCGACTGGCTTGATAGGATCCTGAATACGAACACTTGCTTTATGCAAAAAAGAAGAAGGAACTGGTTTTTCTATTTTGGATATAGATAATTGATTCATCTTCTGTACCAGTTCATTTATTTGTCCATATGTAGAACCAATATGTTCTACCATTTTGTCTTCAACATTCTCTAGCTTTATTAGAGATTCTCTAACATATCCCCTAATTACTGAAGAAGAATTTTGAACATTATTCAAGGAATTATTTACAGAATTTAAAGAAACTTGGACAGTATCAAATTGTTCTTTGACCTCTTTGGATTTGGCCATGTTCATTTCAAGACCTTTCACAGTTGTGTTTGTCCAATTCAGCTATTTAGAAGTTTTATGCATTCTGCTATCAGTACCAGATGCACTATCATCCTTTAATACTAATGGTATTGCTTTGGCAGAATTTTGTCCTTCTCCAAGCACTATGACTTTGTATGGAGGAAAAGTTGTAGGTGTTTCAACTTTAAGGCCATGTAGTGCTATCCAAGAATGTTGAGTTGAAGTGGATGCATCAGTGATTAAAATCATTTGTTGCTTTCTCTTTTCTAACCAAACTAGAATGAGATCCATGTGTTAGTACACTCCATGTGGATTTTCCATTCTTGAGACAATTTTATTTTCTCAAACATAGAATGACTGAAACCAAATTCTTTTGCTTTAGGATTTGTAAAAAGATCCCAATTCAACATGGCTTTCATCCATTTGGCAGGGACTCTATTTTTCAGACTTCCATCCATTAAAGTGAAGAATTTGTGCATCTCCATGATTGTTGGCTTTTTGCAGTCATCCGGAACAGAACCAAATCAGAAATCTGGTATAAGGCCATTAGCTTGCTCAAGATAACCAAGACTGTATCTCGGTTTGGCTGGTCTCATTACTAAAAACATTTGGGTTAACCTCGGATCTTCATTTTCCAGAATAGGAATCTCATGCATCATCAAAACATGCTTTGACTCATGAGGAAATGGAATTTCTGAGCACTTAGGATTAGGACATGGATTGATAGAAGTTGTAGGTGGGGCTTCACCAGTCCTAGGATGATGGTTCTCATGGATTACCAAATATGCAAACTGACTTAAAATAACTAGATACTGAAACTCTGGACATTTAACTTCTAGGGAAGAAAAACTTACCATCTGGGCTAATTCAAACAATGAAATATGTTTTCCAGTATTTACAAGAGAACTTCTGCAAGCAGTGTCAACAAGTTCAGGTTTTCTGTATAATGGTGAACTCCTGCACATTTGATCTATCCTCTTTTTGTCTATAGTAGATCTACGAGGGAAAGATAAGACGGCAGATGAGGACTCCTCTCTGATATCTGTAGAAGTAATTTTCTTGACTGGCAGAGGCCTAGGGTTTGAAACCACCCAGTGTTCAGGGAATGTCAAATCTTCCCACTTAATTGTTTGGTGTTCTATTTTTTGATTTCTAGAGTCTATTAACACCACAACACTAGCTTTAGAATATTTACTGGGGGCATGCATAATAGCAAGATACAGGGTATTTGTGTGTCTAAAGCAACCTCTAGTTTGGATTGCTATGTTATGTCTTTTCTTATTCATATCAAATCCAGTTGTCTAGATTTGGAGCTAGAGAATGCTCTCAATAGTTTCATTGAAGACATAAACTGAAAATTTTGGATAGCAATCAAAATACACTGGATCATTTGAAAGAGGTGAAACTATCCCTCCTATTAATGAATCTATATATTTGTTGTGTGTAAGATCTCAAACAGTGGCTAACACAAAAGTATTCAAACCCTGATGTATTAATGCATGTATTCGAATTCTGATACAACCCAAATGAAGGTACTGGTTTTTTAGATGCTTAACCTCAGCCTGTAATTATTTGGGGTTAAGTAAAGGAATAGATTGTACACAGTCAGAGTTTTCTTGCATCTGACTAATAAATTCCTTTATACTTATCCTAGTAGCAACAATTAAATGGATAGCAAACAGATCTGCATAGACTTCTAAAGCATTAATTGAAGGTAGCTGCCATCTAGCAGAGGGTTGGCTTTCTTCATATTCAAGTTCAGCAGAATTTAAAACCTTACTAGATGTAATAACCAACATATCCTGAAGGGGATTTTCTTGAACAAAGGACTCTTTCTCTTCAATATCACGGTGTGAAACAGACTTTCTAATTGGAACCATTTTATAGAGTAATAAAAAAATGAGTGCTGACCAGGCGAACCAGACGTTACTGGCTCTGATACCAATTTGGGGCAATGATCAATTTTATGATTTCTAGACCCACACCTCTTGCAAAGATACTGAGCCTCTGTTTTTGGAGTTTTTAGTTTTTGATTTTGAGGCTGAGATTTCTTGCCTCGATTTCTTTTTTATTCTTCACCTACTGGACAGTTATTTGCAGTATGTCCATTTTTGCCACACAACCAACATGTCAATTTATTCCATTTTTCTTGCTTGGCACTATGTAGATGAATATCAAATGGTTTATAATAATGTGTCTTAGGGACATATTCGTAATATCCCTTCCTTTTACGCTGTCGAAAATATCGGCCTTGCTTCTTAAAGTCTTTTCTGGAATGTCAAATCTTTCCACCTGATTGTTTGGTGTTCTATTTTTTTATTTCTAGAGTCTTTTAACACCACAACACTAGCTTTAGAATCTTTACTGGGGGCATGCATAACTGCAACATATAGGGTATTTGTGTGCCTGAAGCAACCTCTGGTTTGGATTGCTATGTTATGTCTTTTCTTATTCATATCAAATCCAGTTGTCTAGACTTGGAGCTGGAGAATGCTCTCAATAGTTTCATTGAAGACATAAACTAAAAAATTTGGATAGCAATCAAAATAAACTGAACCATTTGAAAGAGGTGCAACTATCCCTCCTATTAATGAATCTGTATATTTGTTGTGTGTAAGATCTCAGACAGTGGCTAACACAAAAGTATTCAAACACTTATGTGTCAATGCATGTATTCCAATTATGATACAACCCAAATGAAGGCACTGGGGTTTTAGACGCTTAGCCTCAGCCTGTAATTGTTTGGGGTTAAGTAAAGGATTAGATTGTACACATTCAGAGTTTTCTTGAATCTGACTAATAGATTCCTTTATACTTATCCTAGTAGCGGCAATTAAATGGAAGGTAGACAAATCTGCATAGACTTTTGAAGCATTAATCGAAGGTCGCTGCCATCTAGCAGAAGATTGGCTTTCTTCATATTCAAGTTCAGCATAATTTAAAACCTTACTACATGCAATAGCGAACATATCCCGAAGGGGATTTTCTTGAACAGAGGACTCTTGCTCTTCGATATCATGGTATGAAACAGACTTTCTAATTAGATCGTGATGAAAAAATGAGTACTGCCCCGGCGAACCAGATGTTACAGTGGCAAGTATGTATATGTATCATACATATTCAAACGCACTGTACATTTTCAGAATTAAAATTTGGAAAAGGACATTCAGATTTCATGACGTTTTAATGACAGTACACAAACACTGAATCTCCACCCTTCGTACAAAATGCCCTCAGAATTATTAGGCCATTGGACCAGGGCCGCATGGATTAGACTTATCTAAGCAGGTTACAATTTCGTCAGGACAGCGATATTTTTTGTTGGAGTTCTGTGATTTAAAAAAGAAATCATTAGAACACGCGCATTTAAAATTTTGCAATAGATTTTCAAATAAATTCACAAGAATTTGTGGAAATCCTGCTGGGAAAAACAATTTTTTTTCCTCGCAAAATGACCACTTTTTTAAACCATGTCCTAAAATAAAGAGTGATATACATTGTACAATACCTGTCTCTGAATCTTTTGTCATAAAAGCAGAACCTGAAACAATGTGTCTTATTAAGAATTAAAGGCAACACATATCAGTTTGGTGTATATATCCACTGTAAATAGCCGTGGGTAGTCAGGAAAGGCAACATACATTTATATGTATTCGAATTCAGTTTGGTGTATATATACACTGTCAATATCGCTGGTGTATTGATTTCCCATACCTTGGTTTTATAAACTACCTAGAGTACACTGGCCACACGTTTAATCTGGAATGGAGAAACCTTGGGCAATCGAAGTGATGTGCCATGATTAAATATTTGTGCAGTTCTTAATAACGGATACCTCTAGGACTCGACACAAAAGCGATCTGTTGCACCTCAAAAGTCAAAATCTACGAGATTACGTGTTGGTACCGAATCGATCCGGGACCCAGGAACTTTGACAGACTGAAAAATGAAAACACAAAATATGCTGCTGATAATGTACTAATAAGACTATGAGAGCCAAGTGATTCAACCGACAGTGCATTGAAATCCAAGTGTAATGAAAATCTGATGTCTTAGGGAAGATGTAAAGAGTTTTGATTTGATAAGGATATGGTATAGTTGTTGTTGGGGGTTATTTTAGGTGGTTAAGTAGATTGGTGGTTATTATTTTAGTTTTAATTTTTACTACTGATATTGTGAGTAAAAATATTGTTGTAATGATTCAATTTTTACCAATAATATAATGAATAAAAATATTGTTGTAATAATTATATGCCTTTAAATATTATGCTATTAAAGTTAAAAATTTCTAAAAAAATTAAAAATATGATGGTATAGTCAAAACAATGGATCAAATTCTCCCTAGTACGCTCTGTTGAATGAAAATTTCTTACAATAGGTTTTGATATAACGATCATTGTGGTTAAAATTATCCATTATGTTCATCAAAACTGCACTAACAAAGTCACTCGTGTTGGAGCAAACAATGCGCAGCGGAAATTTAAAAGGCATACACAGTACATAAAATCATAAAAAAATAACACAAGGATTTAACGTGGTTCACCCAACCAATCTGGACTACATCCACCAAAACATCGGCAATCTTATTATTCAATAGGAAATTACAACAATTTATTTCCTCACACACTCTCTAACATATTCCAATATCCTGTACGGGCTTATATTTGTATCGCTAGGAGTATAAAACTGAATCATAAATTCTCTCACAACAAATATAAGATGCATTAACTCTTCCTCAACAAAATAAAACTAATATAATAACAAATCCTATTGTTAGTCACGAATATGAAATTTTTAGCCAATTTAATAAAACAAAAAATCTCAACAACTCTGAACCGCTTCAACTACATTAATAGCCTTATTTTACTACACACTACCGCTACATACATTAGCTTCTCCTGTACTCTTTATATTTCAAGTTGGGTATCAATTTTCTCGAATCTGAATTGAACAAAAATGTACACAAGGTCGGTCCCATAATGTCTCAGCGCCTAGTCATCATTTGAGGATAAGGGTGAGTCTGCTGCTACGTACATTAGCTTGTCCTGTAATTCTTATGTTTCAAGTTGGCTATCAATTTTCTCGAATCTGAATTGAACAAAAATGTACGCAAATAGGGTCCCATAATGTCTCAGCCCCTAGTCATTTGAGAATAAGGGCCAGTCTGCTGCTACATACATTAGCTTGTCCTGTACTTATGTTTCAAATTGGCTATAAATATTCTCGAATCTGAATTGAACAAAAATGTACACAAGGTCCCATAATGTCCCGGCCCAGTCATTTGAGGATAAGGGCGAGTCCAAAAGGTGGAAGAGCTCACTCATTGAGGATAAAATTACAATAAATGTGTGTATATCTTTGTGACTTCCATTTCAAAAATGATAAAAATATCAATCCTCCTTATTTTCTGTGCAAATATCCTTTGTGTAAGAAAGAGCGCTTATATTTATAAATGACGGAGAAGTTTCCATCTAAAATGGTAATCACAAACATCGTTAACTTAGCATCTCGGTATCCTATTGCTTTTTAACTTGGATTCACTATGGAAACTTTTGTTACAATGTTATTTTTTTTAATAAGTCTAGATTAGGGTTAGTTTTAATGATTTGCCTATTTACAAAATATTATCACTGAGATTAATCTTGTATGACAGTGTATGACAATTTTAACCTCACAAGTATTTCCAACCCTCAATCAAACTGTAATTTAATGAGAACTAAACCCATACTAACTAACCAATTTGTAAAAAGAGTCTAACCTTTACTTACCTTCTAGTAAAAGGAAAAGGAGATACAAACTTTATATTACTTAAAAGGAGATACAAGTCCAATATTGAAAGTTGTTTAGTTTTTCCTTCTTTTAAACAATGGTGGGAAAGTTTAACTTCATCTTTTATTGAATTTGCTTAACATTGGGCTCATATTAGGAACATGAGAATTATTCATATTAAGAAGATGAGAATTGTTTATGGATCCTTTGATGTCTCTCATTTTCAATAACTTAATATAATAGTAACGTTTCTTACTATCAATCAAACTAATTTTTACAATTATTTTAACCTCTTAATATTATAAATATTTCAAAAATATTTAACAAATTAACTCAAAAAAAATTAACAAATTGTGATAATCCTACCTAGCAATTTTGTTAAGTAAATTACCATTTTTGCCAATTTTGAAGTTTTGTCATCTTAGACTTGGGTAAAGTGGGTTAGGAGGACCCCACTTGGTATTTTTGACTTAAGGAGCTCCAACATAGGGAAAAGGAGGCAAATTGAATCCCTAGTGGAAGGTGGGGGCCACCCCGGAAGGAATACGCACCCCTTGGAGAGAAAGGGAGAAGGAGGGGGTCGATGTATGGGGCTTACATGGAGAGAGAGAGAGAGAGAGAGAGATCAATGATAAATAGGAGGAGAAGGCATCATTTGGGGGTTTTTTGATCGTTTGACAAACAAACTCTTTTGTACTCTTGAGTTGTTAAGTCAAGTCTACGAGTGTTGCTCAACACATGAGATTTCCAAGGGGAGATCTCAACTCCTTCTTCGGTGGTTCGAGTACCACCCTAGGAGATCCTTTGCTACATTGTAGAGTTGTTCCAGAGGAATTTCACAGGGTTATTCGAGCTACTTTGGAGTAGATTGGCGCAGAAAGGGACCATGCACTTTTGTGGGGAGAGAGCTTCAAAGCAGAGCTGGTTCTGGGAATTTAGGGGCACATTTCCTTGGTATTTAGTAGCATTTTTGCAATGAATTGGAGGGCATATTGAATGGTCATTCTTCAGGCCAAATTTCTTCTTCCTAGGCATGCATAGAGGTGACTTGACTGGGCTTGCATAGTCACTTGAGGAGTACATTGGTTGTGGAGGCTTGACCAAGAGTTTGGGGCTGAGTTTTGCTAATAGACATAAGGAGAATTATTAGAGGGTTTTCTTAGCTATTTTGGAGAGCTTTGGCAACAGATTTTCAGGTAGTGTGAATTACCTAGCTGGAGGAGGAACTCACACTAATTGGGGGTGATTTCAGAAGGTTGTAACTAGGGCCAAACCTTTATGGGTCTTTGTGGGTTTGATGAGAAGGGCTTGAGGTTATTTTACATAATTTTTTGAGCACTCTAGTGGGGCCAAACAAAAGTCCCTTTCCAGCCAGCAACAACAAATTTCCAGGGCCAGTGCTGAGCTTGAAGAGGAAGCACTTTACAGCGTCTATGCATCACATTTTCTCTCTCAGGGTTTGTCTAGCTTGATTTAGAAAGCCAAGGTGCACACATTTCATACATATATTGTTGGAAATACTGAGAGGGGGGTGAATCAGTATTTCTTACTATTTTTTTTATTTTTTTTAATTGTTCTAGTGATTGCCAACAACATATATAGATATGTGTATGTATACACAGAACACAAAAATCAACAGCTGAAATTAATGCATTTATTAAAACTCAAAACAGTGCAATGAAATAAATACAATATAAGTATAAATCTGATTGTGAATAGTTGCCAAGCTCCAACTTGCACTTCAATGAGGCTCCAACCTCCGGAGCACCAACTCTGTTTTGTAGTGGTTCTGCACGTAGGAGCACCTACCCCCAATGACTTCAGTCCAGTTCAGTTCTGAGGCTCCAACCTCTTGGGCTCCGACCCAACCTTGGTATAAACAGGTATGTTGCTGCACACTATTCAGCTGAGATTGTCTCACTCCTACTCTCCTACCTCTGCTACTCCTACTACCTCTACAGCCTCTGTTGCTTCTACTACCTCACACTCTGGTTCTTCACCATCCCAACAGCAACAACAGTTCTCTGTTTTTACTGTTTTATACATTCTCATGCCTTTGTCCATTTGTTTCTACTTACTCAATGACTCTTTGGCTTCCTCCTCGCTCGCTTGAGCTTCGGCTTCCTCAACACTCGCTCGACCTTCTAGCTTCCCTCCTCCATTCGCTTTAGCTTCCTCATGTTTACCTTCGATTGATGTGCTGAAAGGATAATGTCGTCACAGAGAAATTGATGTTTCAACAATGCCGAAATTGGTGTTTCGGCAAATTTTTCACAAGTGTTGGTGTTTCAGCAACGGAGAACTTGGTGTTTCAGCAGCTTTTCTCCAGTATTGGTGTTTCAGCAATGGAGAAATTGGTGTTTCAGAAACTTTTCTCCAACTTTTTCAATAGTGTTCAACAGCTGCAACAGCCTTCACCAGCATTCACCATCAACTTCATACAACACTTAACTACCTCTGCTCCTCTTGGCTCCTCTTGGCTCCGATGGCTCTATGTGATCCTCTTCTTTGGCTCTGTCTCCTTCCTTGAATATTGTCATATTGACATCAATGACAATCTGTGTCCAACAATCTCCCCCTTTGTTATTGATGGAAATATCCTTCTGCTCTCTCCTCATTTGATATCAATGGCAAAGGAATGCATACAGACTCCCCCTGTCAACCTTCTCCCCCTGTCCTCCTACATATTCATGAATGAACTTGAGTGATGATAAAGAAATAACCCCCATCTTTTGACGCAGATGTTCGAATGCTTCTCGAGAAAGAGGTTTTGTGAAAATGTCAGCTATCTGCTCCTTAGTACTGATATATTCCAGGATAATGTTTTGTTCAGCTACTTGCTCATGGAGGAAATGATACTTGATTGGTATGTGTTTGGTTCTTGAGTGCATCACTGGATTTTTGCTGAGACTAATAGCACTTGTTTTGTCACAATAGACAGTAATTGGTTGATCTGTACATATGTCGAGATCTTTTAGAGCTTATTTCATCCATAGTATCTGAGTACAACAGTCTATTGCAGCAATATACTCGGCTTCGGCTGTGGATAATGATGGATGATTTTTTTTGCTGAGCCAGGATACCAAACAGTCTCCTAGGAAGAATGCATTTCTACTAGTACTTTTCCGCTCATCTATACTTCCAGCCCAATAAGTCTGGTGCTAATAGCATAGTTCTTGCCATTTCTTGGAATGTACGGTTTCTTCTTTCAACTACCCCATTTTTCTGAGGTGTTCTGGAAGCTGAGAATTCTCTTTTAATTCCATGAATGTTATAGAACTCACTAAACTCGTTTGATGTGAATTCTCCTCCTCTGTCTGTTCTGAGGCACTTAATTTTTGAATCTTTTTCAGTTTCTACAAGGGCTTTTAGATTCTTAAAACACTCAAAAGTTTCAGATTTATACTTTATGAAATATATCCACATCATTCTAGTATAATCATCAACAAATAACACAAAGTACCTTTCTCCTTGGAGTGCTTGATTTCTAGTTGGCCCACACACATCAGCATGAATGATCTCCAAGGGCTTCGATGTATAGTGTTCCTTTGTCTTGTGGCTGGTTCTAGTCTGCTTTCCATTTTGAAAAGGACCACATACTCCCTAATTTGGTTTGAATAGCTTTGGGATGTCTCGTACAGCTTTGATCTTGCTGATATTGATCAGATTTTCGAAGCTTGTATGTCCAAGTCTCTTGTGACACAATCAACTCTCATCTGTCTGACTCACGTAGCATTTATTTTCTTGAATCTTGTTCAGTATGTAAATGTTGTCTGGTGTTCTCACCCCTTTTGCCACAAGTTTCCCTGAGGCAAAGTTCCTTATTTCACAATATTTGGTGCTGAAAACAACCTTATGTCCTTGATCACAGATTTGGCTGACACTCAGGTGGTTGTTTTTGAGTCCGTCAACTAGTAGAGCATCTTGAGCTTTTCCTTTTCCATTGATCAAAGTAACTGTTCCTTTTCCTTCAATTCTTCCTGATCCGCTTCCAAAGGACACATTCCCTTCCTTTTTGCTCAGTGAGACAAACTTCCTTCTGTCTCCTGTCATGTGTCTGGAGCACCCACTATCTACAAACCACCGGTTTTCATTATTTTGAGCATATAGAGCCAGGCCGCATTTGTCCATACTAGGGTTCTTGCTACTCGTCTTTCTTCCTTTGAGTGGGCAGTCTTGTTCATAGTGTCCATTATTGTAGCAGAAAGAGAAAATCAGATCAAATTTGGTCAAGGGATCAAATGTATTGAACGTTTTGATTTGTCCCTGCCTTTTGGGGGCATATGAGTTGATTATTCGGTCCTTTAGAATTGTATTTTCACTTCTGCGAGCCATACAATGTCTGGCTTGATGACCGAAGTTTTTACAGTGAAAGCAGTGTCCAAGAACGATGGTTTTGTACTTGTTGAAGCAATCACGATTTGAGTCGATTTCCATCTTGGGAATTACTCCTCCCTCGTTCTTTGGATTTGCGATGGGCCCTTGGTGGAGTACAATTTTGTATTTGCTGTAGTGTCCATGATTCGACTCCACATTATTCTTTGGATTAATTCTCTCTTCATTCTTGGGGTCTGGGATGCACTTTCGATAACATATTTTTCCATCTTTTGGATTGTAGGAAAGTGCATAGGCATAGCTTTTCACACTATTCTTAGTGCTTGAGGATTCTCCTTTGAAACCTATTCCAGACTTGTCATGTTGAGGTTTTTGATTTTTCAAAATAGTCTCAAGTATTTGAGAGATTTTACAACCCTTTTTAATTTGCTCCAACTCCTTTCTCAGAGACACTATTTCGGCCTCGCGTTCTTCACAAGTCTCTTCTTTTTCTTTAAGCTTTGCTTCCAAGAGATCTTCTCTCCTTATTTCCTTGTTTTCCACTTTGAGAGAAATGATTTTGTTCCGTAGTTTCTCATTTTCTTCAATGGCACTTATTAACAGTTCATCTACATTTCCTTCCAGCCCTAAGTCATCATCATCTGCGAGTGCCATGAATAATGCTTCTTGGCTTTCATCATGATCACTTTCCTCATCTGATTTCTTTTTGATGACCATAAACTCATCCTCATCAGACTCATATTTCTTGGAGAAGAAGTTTTTCTTATTGAACCCTTTCTTTTTATGTGCCATTGTTTTAGAATTTCCTTCATCATCACTGTCATGTTTATGAGGACATTTTACTGCATAATGACCTATTTTACCACATTTAAAACAGATAAGAGGATACTTTCCTTTAAGCTTAGATCCTCTCTTCAGCTTTTGTACAAACTGAGCCAATTCGGATTCCACATCAGACTCATCACTACAGTCATTCCTTTCTTTCCCCTTCTTTGATTTTGAGGCCTTGAATGCTGCATCTTTGGAGCTTGGGCCACCTTTCCTCATTTCATAGGCAGTGAGAATTCCATGGAATTATCCATTTTGAGGGTATCTAAATCCTTTGCTTCTTCTATAGCGCTTATTTTGGAGTAAAATCTGTCTGGAAGAGACCTTAATACCTTTTGAACAATGGTACTTTCTTCAACTTTTTCGTCCAATCCTTTCAGGGAATTTACCACTTTAGCTACTTGGAGGAGGTATGCCGCAATGTCTTCTTAAAGCTTTGCCTTTTTTACTTTTGAGTCTCCATCGTACAAGCTAACTAGCTTCTCCCACATTTCTTTGGCAGATGTACAGTGCATGATTTTTGTAAACTCAGAATCAGTGATTCCACTAGTGATGGAGTTCATGGCCTTTGCATTTGCGATGTAGGCTTTCCTCTCGTCTTGGTCCGTTGGAAGAGTGGTAGTCATTTTGTATTCATTTTGAACAAAATCCCAAACTTCGAGTCCAAGGGACATTAAGTAGTAGGTCATTATTTTCTTCCAGAAACCAAAGTTAGTGCCATCAAACAAAGGAGGTCTTCCTGATGCTTCGTGATTTCTCATCATGGTTGCGGATCCTTCTTCAAGCTGTTAGGCTAGTATGAAGAAGCCTGCTCTGATACCAATTGTTGGAAATAATGAGGGGGGTGAATCAGTATTTCTTACTATTTATTTATTTATTTTTTTAATTGTTCTAGTGATTGCCAACAACATATATAGATATGTGTATGTATACACAGAACACAGAAATCAACAGTTGAAATTAATGCTTTTATTAAAACTCAAAACAGTGTAATGAAATAAATACAATATAAGTATAAATCTGATTGTGAATAGTTGCCAAGCTCCAACTTGGACTTCAGTGAGGCTCCAAACTCTAGAGCACCAACTCCGTTTTGCAGTGGTTCTGCACTTAGGATCACCTACCCCCAATGACTTTAGTCCAGTTCAGTTCTGAGGCTCCAACCTCTTGGGCTCCGACCCAACCTTGGTATAAACAGGTATGTTGTTGCACACTATTCAGCTGAGATTGTCTCACTCATGCTCTCCTGCCTCTCCTGCTCCTACTGCCTCTACAGCCTCTGCTACTTCTACTACCTCACACTCTGGTTCTTCACCATCCCAACAGCAACAACAGTTCTCTGTTTTTACTGTTTTATACATTCTCGTGCCTTTGTCCATTCGTTCATGCTTACTCAATGACTCTTTGGCTTCCTCCTCGCTCGCTTGAGCTTCAGCTTCCTCAACACTCGCTCGACCTTCTGGCTTCCCTCCTCCATTCGCTTTAGCTTCCTCATGTTTACCTTCAATTGATGTGCTGAAAATGTAATCTCATCGAAGAGAAATTGGTGTTTCAGCAACGCCGAAATTGGTGTTTCAGCAACGCTGAAATTGGTGTTTCGGCAAGTTTTTCACAAGTGTCGGTGTTTCAGCAATGGAGAACTTGGTGTTTCAGCAACTTTTCTCTAATATTGGTGTTTCAACAACTTTTCTCCAACTTTTTCAACAGTGTTCAATAGCTGCAGCAGCGTTCACCAACAACTTCATACAACACTTAACTACCTCTGCTCCTCTTGGCTCCTCTTGGCTCTGATGGCTCTATGTGCTCCTCTTCTTTGGCTCTGTCTCCTTCCTTGAATATTTCCATATTGACATCAATGGCAATCTATGTCCAACATATAATATACACTTCTCTATGATAATTAAATGGCTCAACTTGGCGCAATTTTTGGTTGAATTTATGGATGTCTAATTGCATGTTAAGTTTTTTTGTTGTATGTGGTGTTTTTAATTTGATTATCATTGTTACTTCCTAGTAGGAATATTACAATGGTATTAGAGCACCAGTCTTAGCTCATCCATGGGGGAAATATTCTATGATCACAAAAGAGAAGCATAACATTACATATAGGAGGCATAGATACAGGAGTCGGGAGAAGGAATTGGAGATTACACCTGGTACTAAGACCATAGAATAGGAGGTAGTGGGAGTAAACATGGGAGAACCAACGAGAAAAGAGGAGGCAACATTCAATAGTCTCTTGAAGACTTTGAATGACCTGGAAAAGAGGCAAAAAGAAATGTTGGAGGAGCTTAAGCAACAAAACCATGACAAGAGTGTCCACATGGATTTCATGTTTGGAGAGACTTCAAGGGCTTCCCACTAGTAGATCATAATTCCCCTTTGATTCACCCACACGCTTTCAGTGGGCCAACTAGAACCACATTGTCCACGTTTTTACCTTCATGAGTTGGTGAGCAGGCTGGGCAGGGCAAGATGCACATGGGAGAGTACTTTTGGGAGTGGTAGTCAATGGGGGAGGAATTTTGTGTTGCACTGAGTTTTAGGGACTATTGTCAACTCAAGAAGAATGACAAGTGCAAGGGAGAACGAGGTTTAGGCGCACAAACTTTGAGTTGCAACACACCATTGGGAGGATGTATCACCCCACATTCGATGGTCCATCCACGTGCACGTCTAGGGCATGGGTGGAGAAGCTAGATACATATTTTTAGCTTTACAATATGACTGAGGTGGAGGCCATCAAAATGGCTACCTTTCACTTGGAGGGGGAGGTCCATGACTGACGGTTCCATGGGTTAACCATGGTAGGGCATGTCAATGTGACTTCCTCTAAGTACTTCACATGGAGGGTTGTGAATCGCTTTGACACGAGGGATCCAAAGGCACATTTTGGAGAGCTGACTTAGCTCAAGCAGACATGTAGCCCCAAGCATTACATCGCAGAGTTATTGAGGGTGTCGTGATGGTGTTGGATTTATCAGATGCTAGAAGGGTCTACACCTTTGTGGAGGATCTGCTGAGCCCTTACACGGGCTAGTAAGGGCAAGCATGCACATTACTTTACAGGAGGTAGTCAATCACACAAGGGATTTGCAGGACACAATTCCCAAGATTAGGGCACTAGTTCCACCATGAATTCCTTTTCCACAAAGGGGTCATGACACTTGACCCCCACCACAAAGATATGTTTAGGGGCATGGGCATCTGGATGAGGAAACTAAGAGATACGTTCGTAGGAGGAAGTTGTGCTTCACTTGCCATGAGCCATGGGCACTTGGGCATAGTTATACCAAGGGCAAGGCCCATTATATAGAGGTGTTATCTGGCAATGAGTAGGAGGATGGTGTAGAGCAGGAGGATGAGGTAGGAGGTGGTGAGTTGCAGACCACTAGAGGTAGTGGAGGAGGAGGAGCACCACCCCCACTTGATGGAGATCTCTTCAAACATGCCGGAGGGATCATCGCTTCACTGAGGGGAGTCCCCAAGTATATCACCCTGAGGATCAGGGCATGGTTCAAGGACAACAGGTAGTAGTCCTGGTGGACAATGGGGCAACCCACAACTTCATTGACGCACATATGGTGGAGCGAAGAGGCATACAGATTGAGTCCTTTGAGGGGTTTTTAGTCTTGGTGTATGGAGACAGAACTATGCAGTGCACCTGATATGTCCCTAATATGACTTTGACTATGGGGAATTACTCTATGACCAAAACTTCTTTATGGTCGATGTTCCAGAAACCAACATAGTCATGGGTTTCTACTGGCTCTACTCCTTGGGGCGAGTCACCACAAACTTGAGGAAGCTGGAGATGGATTTCATGGGGCCAGATGGGAAGCTAGTATTGTTGAGAGGGATGCATCTGTACCCACCACAAACGATGTTAGCGCATCAGATGGAGGCTGATTTACGACATGGAGATATAGAGTGGGCAGTGGAGCTCAGGATTACAGAGGTAGGGGCTCAGCCACGGCTAGTTCACTTGGACATCCATGAGATTTTAGATAGGCACATAATGGTTTTTTGAGACATTCCTCTAGGTAGGCCACTTGATAGGGGATTTTAGCACATGATTGAATTGGAGGAGGGTGTGCATATAATGATCACCACTCCTTACCAACATCCCAAGGCTTACGAGAAGGAGATTGAGCATGTCATACACAAGTTGTTGGCCTTGGGACACATTAGGGCCAGTTTGAGTCCCTTCACTTCTTCAGTTGTGCTAGTGAAGAAGAAGGATGGGACCCTCCACATGTCTATCAACTACTAAGCCTTGAACAAGAATACGTTGAAGAACCGGTACTTGATTCTACACATAGATGAGCTTATGGACAAGATTAGAGGAGCTAAATACTTCTCTAAGATTGATTTGCGCTCGGGCTACCACCATATCAAAGTTCGGCAACAGGATATCTCGAAGACAAGTTGCTGATGCCATTATGGGCATTTCAAGTTTTTGGTGATGCCCTTTGGGCTAACCAATGCACCTTCTAATTTCCAGTCTTGCATGAACCATGCATTCCACAAGAAGCTTCTTAGGTTCGTATTGGTGTTCTTCAATGGCATCTTCATCTATACCAGGACTTGGGAGGAGCACTTGAGGCATTTAGAGGAGGTGCTTTGTATTCTTAAGGAGTTGTAGTTATATGCCAAGGTGTCGAAATATGATTTTGGACTGACAAGCATGTTATACCTTGGCCACATCATCGAAGAGGATGGGGTGTGTGTGCAATAGGAGGAGATCAAGGCCATACTAGATTGACCTACACCAGGAGTGTGACTAAGCTACGGGGATTTTTGGGCATTTTCACATATTACAGGAAGTTCGCAAAGGGGTTTTCGCAGTAGGCAGTGCCCCTCACCGATCTTACCAAGAAAGGTGAATTTCAGTGGAAAGATGTAGCAGAGGGGGATTTTGAGCTCCTCAAATAGGTGATGAGTAGTTGTTCAGTATTAACGATGTCATATTTTTCACAATTGTTTTTACTAGAGTGTGATGTAGTTGTTGAAGGCATTGGGGTTGTTTTGATGTGGGGTGGGCACCCCATAACATTTGAGAGTCAAAAACTCATTTTTCATGAGATTCTCTATTCTATATATGACAAGGAGATGTTGTCCATCATGCATGCATTAGCCAAATTCCGAAAGTAACTGGCAGGCAACAGGTTCAAGGTGAAGACTGATCACAACAGTCTTTGGTTCTTTTTGGAACAGAGAGAACTCAACGAGAGGCAACAGAAGTGGGTCAACAAGATCCAGGCCTACAAGTTTGACATAGAGTATGTCAAGGGCAAGCAGAATGTAGTTGTTGATGCTTTATCCAGGAGGCCTGCAACATTATCCCTTATGAGTATCTACCATGATTGGAGGGTGCGGTTGTTGTTAGAGTATTCTAAGGGCATGCAGGCTTGTGAGATATTAAATGGCACCCATGTAGATGATCGGTTATTATGTGATGGATGAGGTGATTTACTACAAGAATCGAATCTATTTGGTACCCGGTTCATAGTTGAGGGTGAGGATTATGGAGGTTGTGCATGACTCTCCACTAGCAAGACATCAAGGGTTCCTCAAGATATACCAAGCTATTTGGGAGCATTTCACATGGAGGGGCATCAAGGGGGATGTTTTGAGGCATGTGCGGGAGTGTGATACTTGTCAGAGGAACAAGGGAGAGAAAACACATCCTACGAGATTACTACAACCTCTTCCCATTCCTAAGAGGAAGTGGGAGATTATATCCATGGATTCTATTACAGGGTTGCCAGCAGCACAGGGGCGAGACTACATATAAGGATGACCAAGTACAATCATTTATTCGCCATACAATCTAGTTCATCAACTTCACAGGTGACCGAGTTGTTTTTCAGGGGGGTGTACAGGCTACATGGTCTCCCGAAGACCATAGTGAGTGATAGGGACAACCAATTTATGGGGGGATTTTGAAAAGAGTTGTTTCAGTTAGTGGAGACTAAGCTTACATCTAGTACCAATTATCACCCACAGGGTTATGGTTATGATGCTCTGACATTTGCTAATCTAGTGTTTGGAGACAACAGGGCCCCAAGGTCTAAAAATTGGATACAAGAGATCCAGGACATCCTTAGGGATCTCAAGGATAATTTACAGACAACCCAAAATCAGTAGAAGATCTATGGAGACAGGAAAAGGGTTGAGAGTCATTTTGAGGTTGGGGACTTAGTCTTTCTAAGACTCCAACCATACAAGCATTCCACTCTATAGCAGAAGGGAGCTAAGAAGCTCAAACCTCATTTTTGTGGGCATTACAGGGTGACCAGGCGGGTTGGAGAGGTGGCCTATGAGCTAGAGCTCCCACCTGGGAGCAAGGTGCACAACATATTTCATGTCTCATGCCTGAAAAAGGCTTTGGGACAAAAAGTGACAACGACTACTGATTTACCCCTTTTGGATGATGAAAGGCATTTAGTGTTGGTACTAGAGGCTATTTTGGAAGTGAAAGGGAGGAGGCTCAAAAATAAGATAGCTCAAGAGTTTATGATAAAGTGGAAGGACATACCAGAGGAGGATGCCGCTTGGGAAGGGGAACAAGTACTCCAGCACCCATTACTATAGTTGGTTGAGGACAAGCAACATTTTGGCAGGGACGACTTTGATATTCCTACTTAGCAATTTTTCTAAGTAAATTACCATTTTTGCCAATTTTGAAGTTTTTCCATCCTAGACTTAGAAAAAGTGGGTTAGGAGGACCCCACTTGGCATTTTTGTCTTAAGGAGGCTCCAACATAGCAAAAAGGAGGCAAATCAAATCCCTAGTGGAAGGTGGGTCCACCCCAAGAGGAATACACACCCCTTGAGAAAAACACACTTGTGGAGAGAGAGGGAGAAGAAGGGGGTCGATGTATGGGGCCCATATAGAGAGAGAGAGAGAGCTCAATGATAAATAGGAGGAGAAGGCATCATTTGGGACCTTTTTTATCATTTTACAAACAAACTCTCTTGTACGCTTGAGTTGTTGAGCCAAGTCTATGAGTGTTACACGAGATTTTCGAGGGGATATCTCGTCTCCTTCTTCGGTGGACTTTGTGTGCCACTCTAGGGGATCCTTTGCTACATTGTAGAGCTATTTTGGAGGAATTTCACAAGGTGATTCAAGCTACTTTGGAGCAGAATGGGCGTAGAAAGGGAGCACACACTTTTGTGGGGAGAGAGCTTCAATGCAGAGTTGGTTCCGAGAATTTAGGGGCACATTTCCTTGCTATTTCGCTGCATTTTCGGAATAGATTGGTGGGTATATTGAGCGCTCATTCTTCAGGCCGAATTTCTTCTTCATGGGCATGCGCAAAGGTGGCTTGACCGGGCATGTGCAGTCACTTGAGGTGTGCATTGGTTGTGGAGGCTTGACTAGGAATTTGGGGCTGAGCTTCGCTAGGAGACATAAGGAGAATTATTGGAGGGTTTTCTCAACTATTTTGGAGGGAGTTGGCAACAAATTCTCAGATAGTGCGAATTACCCAGCTAAAAGAGGAACTTGCGCTAATTGGGGGTGATTTCGGAAGGTTGTTACTAGGCCCAACCCTTTCTAGGTCTTTGTGGGTTTGGTGAGGAGAGCCCAAGGTTAATTCTACATAATTTTCTGAGCACTCTAGAGGGGTCAAACAACGGTCCCTTTCGAGCCAGCAATAGTAGATTTCTAGGGTCAATGGACACTTTGAAGAAGAAGCACTTTCCAACATTTGGGCAACACATTTTCTCACCTGGAGTTTGTCTAGCTTACTTTAGCAAGCCTAGGTGCACACATTTCATACATATATTGTACACTCCTCTTGAATAATAAAATAGCTCAACTTGGCACAATTTTTGGCTAATTTATGGATGTCTAATTGCATGTTGAATTTTTGTGTTGCATGCGATGTTTTTTTTTATTATCACTGTTAATTCCTACTAGGAATGTTATACAAATTAATGACCACTCTCCATTTTATGAAGAGGTAAATCAAAGATAACAAAGGTTTGATTCAAAATAAATGTGAGAAATATCTTTAATTTTAGCATGCAATTTATTTGCTCACAATGGTTGCCTCCTTTGATTATTTGAAAGGGTGACTAGATTGCATGCACTTAACTAATTTGCTTTCATAAGCAAGGAAAATCATCATAATATAAAAAAAAATGTTTTCCAATTTTTGGAGAAGTTTAAGAAAGATTGTTTTGTTTTTTTGAAAGGTTTAATTGATTTTTCTTTTTTCTTTCACATTTTTAATAAGAAATATTTAAAATAAAATAGCAAAGTTAAAATTTATTTTCCATTTTTCTTGCTATGAAATTAAAAGATAATTGCTTTCTTTTTAAGATTATATAAAAATTTTTTAACCTCTTTAATGAAATTTTTTATCTTTATCAATAACATCTCAAAAGCTAAACTAACATACACCAATAATACATTTTCTATAACTTTGAATTTAAATTGCTTATCCAAAACATTCTCTATTAAAAATATTTTTTTTTTATTTTTCTATCATAAAATATTTAATCTTAATTAACAATTTAATGAAAACCAATATTCCAAACTAACCTATACCAAATTACATAAACTTTTTAATAACCTTAAATAAAGATGTTTATCCAAAACATGTCTCACTTCAAAAAATCTCTTCAATTTTTTCATCATTCCCCTTTGGTTTCTTTAAATTTTCTCCCTATTCCTATCTCATTTCCTTTCATCCATGCTTCCATTAATTCTCTACATTGGTATTTCCCATTAAATTTTTAATTCTCTACATTGGTATTTCCCATTAAATTTTTATAAATTATATTACCAACTTTGACATTTATATATAAATTTAATTTAATTAGGATTAATCAGTTCCCTTCATTCTTAATGTAAGTGTTAATTATGTGAACTTCCTATGTAAAATAAAAATTTTATTTTAATCTTAACAAATAACTCCCTCTCACGAAACTGCTTACATCAATATTGATCGCCCGCTGCATGCGCTCACAGCTGCCGACATAGCAGACACCCCTTCTGGCTATTTAAAATCGCTTGTACCCAGTTTCTCAGGTTTTTACGACCCTTCGCCCTCGGGGCGGGGCACCCCGGCTCCCTTCTGATTATACTGTTCCTCTGTATAATGCTTCTCCTCTAATCATTGCACCGATACAAGCCATTCTCCACCATCCTGGCCTGCAGCATCATCTCATGGTTTCACGCTACACCGGGTATGTATATCGTTTCCTTCTTATACTTTTTTCATAAATATAAGACATAGATTTTATGCTACATTATAGTTGCTCTCTCTCTGTTATCATAGGAACTGTTTCGTGTCATTACGTTTCTGTCTTATGTTCTACTTGTTTTATCGTCTACACATGTTTTATCTGACCCACCCATATTCCAGACAGATTTCTTCATGGAATAATGGTTTGGTTTATGCTATGCATACCCTCTCTGCAGTGATTTTTCTATATTTATGCTCTGTTATCTTTTTCATATTTTGGTATATCATTGATCACTGGATGGGATGAGAGGAGTTTTAAAGTTTTTACGAGGTTATATCTGGTTTTATAAGCCCTGTAATGACCTCCGTTTTCGTATTGGCTCATGGTGGTGTGTTTTCACATGCTACTGTTGTTGTTGCAAGATTTGTCAGGAGTCTGTATCTTCATAGCATGCCCTCCATGGTTCTTCCAACTTACGCCTGATATTTTTCCGTTTGCCGCTTTCTTTTTCCCGGCCTCCCTCCGCCCGTTTCTCTTCTTTGAATCATTAATGGCCTGCGTTCATCGGGATTTCCACTGATCACCTACACAGGTCCTTTGGATTTGGGTGGGTGTCTTTTTGGGTTTTTTCCCCTTTCGCTGAGATTGACGGCGTCACTTTTCTCATCGTTTTCCCCTCTTTCATTTATTCACATCCTCACTTTGTACTTTCGCCTTCTTATCCCCTAACATCTTCTCTGCATATCCCTTCCCGAGACTTCTTTTTGCTGACTTTCTCTTTCGAAAGTACAGAGTTGGATTTATTTCATCCAGGTATCTTATACGTCGTCATTTACCCGCTCCCATCTGTCGCATCCTTTTTGCCACGTAGCTACGTTTTCTTTTCTCTTCGTCACATGGACTCGGCGTCCGAATCATCTGCCACCGAGGCAATGATACGGGCCGCCATTGAAGCTGAGGAGGCCCATGCCAACAGTCGCCCTGTCTCGCCTGTCCGTTCTGTTCTTGAGCGAGCTTCCATCCACTCTTCATTTTTCCGAGACTCTCGTCCCCAGGGCTCTCCTTCTGGTCGACACAAGTCCTACAATTCATCTCGTGCCCCGGCTAAATCCACGCCCCCTCCGCCGGCCATCAACATTGATTCTCCTCATCTTCTTAAACGTATAGAGAATCTACAAAAGTTCGCTCTTGTTGGTCGTTGGTATTTTCCCTGCATGGAGGATCTAGACATGAGAAAATGGATTGGGGACCGATGGAAGCCCATTATCGGGTACATTCCCATCATCTCACATCTTATGAAAGATTGGTACTGCTTTCATTTCATTGACGCTGCTGACTCTGATGCCATTCTCCATCTTCCATGGGTTCATAAGCGTAGTTTCCTTGCTCTTCATCGTTGGTTTATTGGATATGATCCTCTTAAAAATTCCCCCAAAAACAACTTCATTTGGGTTAAACTCCCAAATTTACCTCTGGAAATGTGGTCCAAAGAGGTTCTTGAGATATTAGGGAACTCCATTGGCCGATTCATCTATGTGGATCCTTGGTGTATCGGTGAGAAGGACAAGAGAACCGCTTGGATACTCATTGACCGTGCTTATCGGGGTGGCTACCCTGAGCACGTCGAAATTTCTTGGTGCGACCGTCGTATTTTTCAGCGCCTGGACTATTGGGGTGTCCCCTTCCGCTGTGCGGCTTGTCATAGGACGGGCCACCTCATTGACAAATGCCCTCGACGGTCTGTGTACCGACGTCGATTTCCCCCCCCTTCCCCCTCTCATTGCCCCCCGCCGATCCCCCGCTCAGTCTCTCGAACCACGCCTTCTCATCCTTCACATCACTCGACTCCCCTTCGCCACCCCTCCCACAACCGCTCCCCTACACTCCCCCCTGCTCCTTTTCCCGAACCCTCCGACGACCCCCCCATTCGCTCCCCCTCACCCATCCCGATTGGCGACATTCACCATGGCTCCCTCCCTATCTTCACATCATCGTCCCCCCCCGCACACATCTCCCCCCCTCCAAATAAGGGAAAGGAGCAGCTCCCCAACACTCCATTGAACTCCCCCTCATCTTCTCCTGTCAATCTCTTCGACAGCGACATAGACTTGCTCATGCACCAAAAATCCAATGAGCTTGAGCCTCTTACCATTCATAAACCATTTCATCGGACTTCCCCCACCATCAGTCCTAATTCGGGTTGAAACATCACCGTTCGCAAGACTGCCCGTGGAGGATCTCGTCATTTTCGGGGACGGAATAAATCCATGGATCCTGGCATCAGATCGTTGTCCCTCATCGATATTCCTATCATTGAGATGCACTCCCATTCTCGGCCTCTTAGAGCAGATGCGGCTGGTCCATCTGACCCATGATGGACATCCTCTCCATGAACATCCGCGGGCTGGGGGCGGGGCCCAAATTTCTCGCCTTAAGACATCTCTTCCTTTCTGCCAAACCGAAAATCATTCTCATTCAGGAATCTATGCATGATCGCCATACATCCATCTCCTACTTCAGGAAGATGTTTCCTTTTTGGCACATTACGGCTATCGAT
Organism: Pinus taeda; assembly: GCA_000404065.3. Classification (NCBI taxonomy): domain Eukaryota; kingdom Viridiplantae; phylum Streptophyta; class Pinopsida; order Pinales; family Pinaceae; genus Pinus; species Pinus taeda. The sequence continues at coordinate 81,106 of APFE030257173.1, forward strand.
GCATGTGGTCTCTCGGGAGGTCTTGTCGCGCTTTGGGATCCTTTATGGATTCGTGCCTCTGCATACAAATGTTTTGCCGGTATTCTCCTCAACGTCTCCTTCCGGGGTGTCTGCACTTCTATCAACATTCTCAATATATATGCTCCATATCGTCACAGGCTGTCTTTCTGGGATAGATTCTTCTCCTCAGATCTTTGTGAGCTTCATAATATGATGCTCATTGGCAACATGAACTTCACACTTGGTACTGATGATGTTTGGGGGGCTGGCAGGACTATGGACCCCATTTCTGATTATATGAAGGCACGTTTTCTGCAATGGGACCTTATTGATATCAATCCATCTTCTTCTTCCCCCTCGTGGGATAATGGTCGCAATGGAGATCTATATATTGCTAAGCGATTGGATCGCGCCATTATTCAGTCTAGCATCATTAATATCATGGGCCTTCCATCTCTTTCTATTGGCTCTGAATCCATATCCGACCACAAGCCCATGTTTATCCAATGGCGCTCGACATCTTTCCCAGCTCACTCGTCTTTCAAATTTGATCACACTTTCATTGACAACCCGGACTTCAGGCAGACGGTTTCCATTGCTTGGCGGGAATCGGCGAACCTTTCCACATCCTTTCATTCTCGAATGGATTTCATTCGCTCCAAGGTGAAAACGTGGCAGTTTACAGAGAAAAAAAAAATCGGGTTGAATTACATCATATACAAAGATCTCTGGAGCAAATTCTCTCTTCTCATGACCACAACTCCATGTCTCTCTCCACCAGAGCTCAGATCGCCGATCTTACACGCCGAAAACATCACCTTCTCAAGTTTGAGGAATCCACTTGGCGCCTCAAGAGCCGGGCGCTATGGCTTCGATTGGGTGATCGGAATTCTAAATTCTTTCATAGATTCGCCAATCACAGAAGGAAAATTAATGCTATTTGGCGTATCAGTGATGGACAGGGGGGTTTCCTCCACACACAAAAGGAAATATCTAATGCGGCCATCCAACACTTCAAATCTCAATATTACAGGGGAGACGGTTGCGCCATCCGTGATATCTTATGGGGAACTGAGATCTTCCCTATCATGTTTGATGATTCAAGTAACGATTCTATTTACCAACCGATCACTGAGGACGAACTCCACAAAGTCCTAAAGGCATTCAGCAAGGACAAATGCCCGGGTCCTGATGGTTGGACCATCGAATTTTTTCTAAGTTTTTTTGATCTTTTTAAACAAGATCTTTTGCTCATGATTGAAGAGTCACGCATCACAGGCTATATTCATCCTCGTCTTTCATCTACTTTGATCGCCCTCATCCCAAAGAAACAAGATGCTGAATCATTCATGGACTTTCGTCCGATTTCTCTTTGTAACATCTCTTTTAAGATCATATCAAAGATCATCGCCGAGCGCATCAAAGGAATATTGGCATCACATCTATCCAAGGATCAACATGCTTTTCTCAAGGGCAGGAATATCATGGATGCCGTTGCATCTACTCAGGAATGCATTTTCTCCATTTACTCTAAAAACATTGATGGAGCTATATTAAAAATTGATCTCCAAAAAGCTTATGACTGTATAGATTGGGGTTTCATCAGATGCCTCTTGGCTCGGATTGGTTTACGATCTGAGATGATCTCATGGATTATGGCCTGCATAGAAGGAGTCTCCTATGCAATCAACATTAACGGGACTCCTACTCCTTTTTTCCAAGCTGGAAGGGGCCTTCGACAAGGATGTCCACTTGCCCCTATCATTTTCATTCTCGTCATGGACACTCTTAGTCTTCATATCAATAAGGCTGTGAATGAACACCGATGCTCTCCTATTCATATCAATAGACATATCCACTTATCACATAATCTCTTTGTTGATGACATTCTTCTCTGTGCCATGTTACAACACCTCTCATGGCAATGTCTATTTGATATTCTCCACAGATTCCAGAAGGCTACGGGCCTTATCATCAACAAACAAAAATCCACCTTATACTATAATGGCCCCAAGAGCGATCTGATCAATAACATCACTGCCATGTTTGGGGTTCAGTCTCAATCAATATGGAGCGGTGTTTCCTACCTTGGATTTCAACTAAAACCACACTATCTTTCATCAGATTGGGATTGGCTTGTACAGAGATACTACAACAGAATATCATCTTGGGAATACCGCACTCTTTCTCTAGCTGGTCGATCTACTCTCGTTGTGTCGGTTTTGTCCCAATTATCAGTCTATTGGGCTCACCTATTCTATCTCCCGACATCCATCATTAGACGCCTCAATCAGCTCACTGCTTCCTACTTATGGAGCGGATCTGCCACGAGTCACAAGTATCATCTCGCCAATTTAAAGCATTTATCTATTCCGAAACAGCAGGGAGGATGGGGTATCAAAGATTAAAGGCAATTTGGATATGCGCTGACATGCCGTACTTTATGGCGGGGCATATATGGTTCCTCTCCATGGAGCCATATAATCAGAATGAGATACATGAAAGGCAGGAACATCAACTACTGGTATAGAAAGGGTCTCATCGGTATTGGGACAGGATCCCCCATATGGCACAGCATGAAAAAAATCGAGACTCTATTTATATCCAATTTAAGATGGCAACTTTATACAGGCTCTAATATATATATTGGTATTGATCCGTTAATATGTGGTCTTACGGACATCAATATCCCATCTGATATAATCAACCACTTTCAGCATCATGGCATCTTCACATGGGACAGATTAATCAAAGAATGGCAGGGCTCCACTCCGATTTGGAAGGACAGCAACGACCTCATGCTTCAGGACACTATGGCGGGCATCTGGCGATCCATCACAGACTCACTAGCTACAGGAGGAGTTCACAGACATGGCACTATGGATATGCTAAAATGGACTGTATGTGGTTTTCGACGGCCTGTTATGGTCCGTGATATATACACACAGCTGATCATGAACAGATTCCCCTACAACCTCCCACATTTTCCTCATATATTTTGGAGGGCCTCATGTCCACCAAAATATATATATTTTGCATGGTTGGTATTTTATAACAAAAACCTCACATGGGAAAATCTCAGGAAGCGATCTTGGAATGGACCCAGCAGATGCACACTATGTGGCAATGAAGAAGAGACCAACATCCATTTATTCATAAAATGTCCTGTCACCCTACAGATCTGGTATGTCTTGGCTCAAAATTTTGTTTTTTCACTGACTGATTTTGATACCATTATTGCAGCCTTTTTATGGTGGAGCAAGCAGCGTGGGCACAATCGATTCATCATTTTGATATTTCTATGGAGTATTTGGAAATGGCGGAATGACATCATTTTCAACAATATACATATGCCTACTTTCACTATCATAGACAGCATACTATCCATATGGCATATGATATATGGTCCTCCATGAAGGCCTCACCTACATGAATATATGCATATCTGTATCATTTCTTTTGATCATCTGATAGACTCATGTTTTTATTTGTATGTCAATGACATATATATGCCCTTTTGGCCATATGACACATATAATTTGACACCACATATGTAACTACATATATCTGTTTCTATATTTACTCAATATAAATATTATGCTTTTTTCTCCTGAAAAAAAGAAGTATATATAATGTATCTTACTAAAAAAAAAAAAAAAAAAAAAAAAAAAAAAGAAGAAGAAGAAGAAGAAGAAGAAGAAGTATCTATAGAGTATGCGGAAATATATTTGTATATACCATAAACCCAATTTCAAAGGATATATTTAATTTCGGTCCGTCCTTCCTCTTCCACCTTCACCGTATTAGAAACTAGCTTCGGAGGGTCGGCCTGTGCTTTTGTGCAGGACCATCACAATTCACTGTAAATTTTGCGAACTGATGACTGGGTTATATACGGAATAATTTAGCAAATGAGGAAAAAGTTTGCAGTTTTTTCATGGACAAACCTTAGATTTTATGCTATCATGGATTTAAAAGTCGGTGAAATAGCAACTTTTAGGATGAATTTAATGGTCGGTGAAAGCTCTGGCGTCCATGGCCTTGACCAATCGATGATAGGCAGGCCTAATGGTTAAGAGCATGTGTTTCCTCCTAAGAGGTCACAGGTTCAAAACCAGATGGGGGTAGAGTATGTATGCCTTCGTAGACTTAGCAGTCAAATCACTGCGTGGAGGTGGGTCCCTTGTCCCACAAACAAGGGGGTCTCATACACCAATTTGGTGTCTGGCTTGGCTGTGACCTTAAAAATGGATATTATTATCCAAAAAAATGGATAATCTAAGAACCAATGCATGCTTGATTCCCATTGCAAGTCATCCATGCATACCTACCCTCCAACGTGCCGACACCTTCTGTTTGCTGTCGAAACTTCTCGCGTTTACAGACTAGTTTCTATTTCTCGGCTCAAAGGAAATATACTTCTCTTTGGCTGGTCTTTCCCAGTTTTTTCGTTTGTTCCTGTCATAGTTTCCTTTTCTCTAGTTATTCTCCTCCTGGTTTTCGTTCATGCTGGCGGAATGCTTGCTCTCCCCTCGGCTGGCGCCTAGTAAGAGAAAAAGAGACTCGCTTGCTGATCGTATTAAGCTGGAACTTCTGAATGGAACTTCTGAATAGAAATCTTGTGGATATTGCTCGTTAGAAAATGATGCGTACTTGGAATAACGGAAGGTCAGGAGAGGCGTATATTGCTAAAAGGATTGATCGTTCATAATGCATGTTAGCATCATAGACGAAATGGGCATGCTTACTTCATCCATTGGGAACGCCTTTTCAATGGAACGCCTTTACTTCAGATCACAGGCTAATTTTCCTTAACGGGCGGGAGAAGGGTTTCAGAGTGGGTTACCCCTTCAAATTCAATAGAACATGGTTAGAGGACCTAGATTTCAATAAAATCATTTCTAATGCATGGAAGGATCTATTCGCAAGAGATTTGTCCTGCGCATTTATGATGTTTAGAGACAAGATCTCTGTTTTGAGAAAGGTGGCAAAAGAGTGGCAATATGATAAAAGAAAAAGGGATAGATAGGGACTTCAAGAAATACAAATGGCGCTGGACAGGATTTTAGGGTCTATGGATGCAAATTCTTTTCCTCTTAGCATGAAATGCTGTATAAGAGATCTTGAAAAAAAAAACAAAATCTTTTGGAATAGGGGGAGGCCTCATGGAGGCCCAAAAGCAGGGCAATATGGCTGAAGGATGGTGACCGGAACACTAGGTTTTTTCATAAATTTGAAAATGCCAGGCACGAAAAAAACACAATATGGAGAATTAATGATGGTAAGGGTGGTTTTTTCATATCTCAACATGATATATCGAATGAAGTTGTGAGGCATTTCAAAAACTAGTACAAAAGAAGGGAAGCCTGTGATTTTCAGGACATTCTATGGGGTATTGAAATGGCTCCACAAATGTTCGATGATGAGAAAAACGCGAGCCTATTTCAGCCAATCACAGAGGAGGAGCTCCTTGGAGTTCTAAAGGCGTTCAAAATGGATAAATGCCTAGGCCCGGACGGTTGGACCATAGAATTTTTTACTCACTTTTTTTATATCATCAAGAAAGACTTGCTGAGGATGGTTGAAGGATCTCGAATTTCTGGAAATATCACAACATCCACACAGATAGCTCTAATCCCAAAAAAGGCAGAAGCGGAATCTTTCCAAGATTTTAGGCCGATCTCATTATGCAATATATCCTTCAAAATTATCACTAAAATTATTGCTGAAAGAATGAAATCGACTCTGGCCACCTTTCTTTCCAAGGACCAACATGCTTTTTTAAAGGGGCGCAACATTTTGGATGCAGTTGCTATAACACAGGAAAGTCTTTTTTCAATGATATCAAGAAAATCAGATACGGCCATTCTAAAAATTGACTTGCAAAGAGCCTACAATTGTTTAGATTGGGGATTCATTAGATGTTTATTGGCAAAGATTGGCCTAAGATCAAACTCCATCAACTAGATTATGTCATGTGTTGAAAATGTCCACTACTCGGTCATCATAAATGGAATGCCTTCTCCTATCTTTCCAGCGGAAAGGGGTCTTCGTCAGGGGTGCCCCCTTTCCCCTCTTTTATTTATATTAGCAATGAATTCTCTCAGTTTTCAGATTAACAAGGCAGTGACCGAAAATAGGTGCAGGTCTGTCAAGATTGGCAGGGACATCTATATTCCTCACAACCTCTTTGTTGATGACGTGCTCATCTTTGTTATGCTATGTAGGGTGTCCTGGATATGCCTCAATGATATTCTTTATAGATTCCAGAGGGCTACTGGGTTACAAATTAATAGAGCAAAATCTACCCTTTTCCACAATGATACCAACATGGAAATGGTGACTTGGATCTCTGAGCTACTCGGTATAGAGTCGAGATCGTTAAAGGACGGCTTGAAATATCTGGGATTTCAGCTGAAGGCCAAGGGCTATTCCAACGCAGATTGGCAATGGGTGATGGAAAGATACTACAAAAATATTTCGGCGTGGGAATATAAGACTCTTTCCTTGGCAGGTAGAATTATTTTAACGCAGGCTATCTTAGCGCAATTAACTGTTTACTGGGCTCATATTTTCTACCTTCCAGCAAGTATCATACACAAAATGAACAGAGTTTCTGCAAATTTTATATGGGGTGGAAAATCTAATCAGAGGAAACTCCATCTGTCCAAAATGGACAAGATCTCTCTACCAAAGAATCTTAGCGGCTGGGGCCTATTAGACATGCGGATTTTTGGTAAAGCGCTCCTATGTAAAACGCTATGGACGGGTATTTATGGTGAAGGGTCGTGGAGTATCATTATTAAAAAGAAATACATGAAAGGTAAAGATTTGGAATTCTGGTATAGGAAGGGGTCAATTGGTGCCAAACAAGGATCTGCCATCAAGCTCAGTCTCCGCAAAGCTGAGCAATACTTCTTGGAGAATCTGAGATGGAGTCTTTATTCTGGCAGCAGTATTTTAATTGGTATTGACCCCATTATGGGTGGGCGGGAATGCTTATTCATTCCTGAAAGCCTCTTGTTCTTTTTTTACAGAAAGGGCATTTTTACGTGGGACAAATTAATATCAGTCTGGCATGGCCCAATTCCTATATGGAAAGAAGCCCATGACCTTCATCTGCCAGAGCCTCTGGTTTCCATATGGAAATCTGTGAAGGATGCTCTTTGTAGTTTTGGTTTCCATCGCTCCGGGACTGCGGATCATCTTATGTGGATTGTGCCAAATGCAAAGTTGTCGGCTCGTGTTAAAGATATTTACACTGATATGATTATTTTAAAGGCATCTAGCTCCTGTTCTATATATCCTCTGTGTCTCTAGAAGTCGGGATGCCCTCTTAAAATGATTCTTTTCTCGTGGCTGGTCTTCAACAACAAAAATTTGACTTGGGAAAATATGAGGAAAAGGTACTAGCGCGGACTGAGTAGATGTTCTATGTGTGAATCAGTGGAAGAATCCAATTATCATATGTTCTTCCAATGCAATTCTTCTCTACAAATCTGGTCTGAATTGTCTTTGCTTTATGGTTTCCCTCATGTTGTTTTTGTTTCTATCCAGGCAGCTTTTGAATGGTGGTGTGCTCAAAGAGAATCATGGAGATCCCTCTTTATCATTGTCCTATGGTGTGCATGGGAATGGAGGAACGCCAAAATCTTCAAAGACTCAAAAGATCCCCTTGAGTCTATCTTGCATCACATTATCTCCATCCACGATGTTGTGCCATTAAAACAGCCCAAAATGAAAAAAGGTTGCATAAAAGAGAACAAAAGCCCTCTCAACAGAGCTCCTTGTGCTTTCTTTGAGGGGGCCAAGTAACATAATATTTGTGGTTGTGGTGTCCACATTATTATGGACGAAAAGCTGCAATACTTTATATCATGGAACGGTGGGAAAGGCTCAAATAGTTTCGCTGAGGCGAGGGCTCTTGCAGGCCTGCTTGCTTTCTGTGTGTTTTTTGATATCCAGGACATTTCAATTTATGGCGACTCAAAGGCAATGATTGACCATGTCAAGGGTGCTAGCCGCATTAGTAGTCCTTATTTGATTGGGTGGATGGACAGGATTATGTTTTTCTGGGGGTGCATGAAAGATTGTTCCATTCACCACATCTTCCGTTCCCAAAACGTCCAAGCTGACTCTTTGTCAAAGAAGGCGCTGACTTTAGATTCTGGCTCATGGTCCATGATGGTTTCTGATGGAGAGCTCTCTTGCTTCATCCAGGATTTTTCTATTCCTGGGTTATGAGTCTTTTTGGTTTTAATTCAGAGTCTTTCTCTTCATCTTTTCTACTTCCTCTAGTATATATCAAGTTTTTATGGCTGTCCTTATGCACTATCTCTTTTTGTAATATGTGTCTAGCCATTTGATGCTCTTTTATCTGAAGATTGTTAGCTGTGATTATGGACTGATGATGTTGGCTTCCATATCCTTTGGGAAGTACTATTCCTATAGGGTTTTTGTCTCATATATGCTAGCATGCTAGCTATTTTTGAGCCCTTATGTACCATCTGAACTTTTATAATATAATACTATGATGCTTTTCTATCTGGATTAGATTAAAAAAAAAAAAAAAAAACCTAGTTACCAAGTTTGAATTTCCATAAAAATTTAGACGAAAAAATTTCAATTTGAAAAAGAATTGACATTATACATCTTTATATATATATATATATATATATTATATATATATATATATATATATATAATTAACATCTTTTTATAATTAAGAAATTTAAAAATTAAATATTTAACATTTATTTTTATAAAATTCATCTTAACACAAATATATATAAAAAAATCAATTATGTTTTAATACAAATATATATAAAAAATCAATTATGTTTTAGTCAATTTCAAAATTTTCTTTCCTTGTTATCTCAACTTTTTAAACTATATTAAAAAAAATATTAAAATTTTGAAATCTGAAAAAATTTCAGCTCACCATTAAAATTTTGAAATCTGGGAAAATTTCAGCTTACCATTAAGTTTCTATTTTACCTCCCATCCTGTCTCCAATAACATCTATTTTGTATAAATTTTAAAATCTGAAAAAAATTTAGTCATCATTAGTTTCTCTTTTCCCTGACCCATTAACATCAATTTCTATTTTACATTATACATATTAATTTCCACTTTACTTACTATCCTACCTCCATGGACATTTATTACCATTCCAGCCCATTAATAGCTCCTCTCATAAATTATAAACTATGATTTTTTATTTAATTAATTAAAAAGATTAAACTGACCTCTTTACTTAAAAAATATTGATTCGAAATTAACTAGATTTTGATTGCACCCTTAAGTGCCGCCTTAAGTATTACCCACCGCCGACTTACAAGCAAGAGATTGTAAGCCAGAAAAAACAAGTGGTAGTCCCTGCCAATTTTATATAGGAGAATGATGAAACGAAAAAAATTGATAAAAGATATACTTACGGTTTTCGGTATTCAAAGAGAGAGTACATACTAAATCAACAATTATAAAAAATAAATGGCATTCGGTATTCAAAGAAAGAAGGAAGGTACTAAATCAACAATTATAAAAAATAAATAGTAGTGCAAATAATTTTGTTACTAATTTTATTTAGGGGTGGTGAAATCCTTCAATTGTTTTTGTTAGCAGGATGCATCATAGTTTCAAACACAACGTGATTATTCTAACTTGACTCACAGAGAAGAATTATCAAACCTATGACGCCATTAGATTGAAGGAGCAGTGAAGTTGTTTGTTGACACCTATTTTCTTTCATTAATAATTCATTTGAATCTATCGTAGAAATTAATTACAATTAATTAAATAATTAAAAATAAATTCTCTATTTAATAATTTTAAAACTATAATATAATACTCCAATGCTCCTTTGATATGGATTCGTGCATCCCCTAAAAATCCATTCCTTTAATATCGATCTGTCCATCCATTAATACTCAAGTTGGCAAAGAGGCCATTAAACATCACGCTATTATGAAGCCATAAAAACAATGAGAATTATGAACCCATAAAACTCGGACGACATATGAATTTGCTTTATATTATAAAAATAGACAAATATTTTTCAATTTTTTGAAAAAAAATAAGTTATTCTCTATTTAATAATTAATAATATATAATTAACTATTACTCTACTTAATTTTTTGCTGCTTTAATTCTCATTTGCGCATTTGTTATTAATACTCTTGTCTACAAATATCCGATTAACGACATATTCGGAATGAAATTATATAATCTAGAAAATTTAGGACAAATTAAGTGGTGCTTTTGATAAAATGTTCATCTCTGAAAACTTTGGATAACAAAAACTTTTCATCTCTGAAAACTTTGGATATCTTATTTTTCTGAAAACTTTGGATATCTTATTTTTACCCCGAACATAATGTCTTGAACGCTGCGAAGCTCGCAATAAGGCCCCCAACTTTGTTATCCAATCAAAAATTACATAATAGATTTTATATTATTTTGTAATATGAAAACTTTGGTTAAAGTTGTAATGTACAACAATATTTTTTGATCAAACAAGAGATTAATAGACCGTCAACCCACAATCCATCACTAAGAGTCCCAAGCAAGAACTAATAAAAACGTAATTAGGAATGCACTCTTTCATATCAGGCCGCTAATATGAACTACGCAGTTAATATGAACTGGATCGAATTTTTATTGAACCATTCGAAATACGAATCGAACTTACGAATTTCAGCTATTCAGCCGTATTTGGTAATTATGTTTTTGTTATATAAATGAATTTTAGTATTTTGAAAATATTTGAATTTTGTAAATTTAATAACTAAAATATTTAAATTATAAAAATTTAAACTAATAATATATATTTAACAAAAGAAATATCAACACCCGATCGGGCTGGATGAGCTGGCGAAGAGTACAAAGATGTTTTGGCGGCGCACGAACAAAGTCACAGTCGAGGGTGATCAAGGCATAAGTGCAATAGGTAAGTGGAGCGGCCGGCAGAGGAAGTGTGCAGGTCCTCGGGTCAATGGCGCAGGTGTTCTGAGTACTGGACGGGACGGAAGGACGACGAGAGGATCGATCCATTATGCGACAGGCCTCAGGATTATCTGCAACCATAACTTCGGTAATGATACCGATGCGCAGATGCGCTTAAAGAACGAAGGAAGGCGACGTGTTATACGCTGTGTGGAGCGCAAGAACCCTGCATGCAGATACCCTGAGCGTTGGTATGGTCTGAAAGTAATTGTAAGGAAGGAGGGAGGAGTAAACTGCAGAGGAAGGAGGATAATGGAGGCGGAAGGCAGTGGGAGCGTGAGAAGATGGATGCGCAGCGGGGGGCCGGAAGACCAGAGCAAGCTCGCAGCAGATATTAAGGGCAAGCGAAAAGTGGAGGCCGAAGGGAATCCGAATATTCAGGTTTTAGAAATATCAGAAGAGGAGAGCGAGGAGCAGAAGGGAAACCAGGAAGAGGCATGGAAAAATCGATGGAAAAGGTTACCAGATGAGGATAGTGAGGACGCAGACGAAGGCACAGGGCGTTTCGCAGGCAGGGGCAGGGGAGGACCACGCGGCAGAGGCAGAGGAGGAAGAGGCCGAAGGGGCCGAGGTGGGCGCCGGAGAAAGGACGTGGCGGAGAGAAGAGGACGAAGGGGGCGTCCATGCAGCCCACCCCTGGAGACAGAAGCTGAGCCTGCTGCGGGAGATGGTAACCGGCGGACAAGACAAACTATTGGAGACAGAATCAGAATTGCTGAGCAGGAGTACAGGGAGAATTCTAACCCCAAGATCAGAAGAATTATGGAGCATAGGGAAGAAGAAGCCATCCAGGCTCAATCTGAAGAAGAGATGGAAGATTGGATTGCTACTATACCTGATCCGGGCCATACCAGAGGAAGAATGACCCTCTACAAACAGTCTCTTCATTTGTATTGGGTCATGAAAAGGCTTATGGCAAAAGCCTTAGAACAGGGAGCCATGGAGATGGCTGAGATGGTTCAGAGTCTTCCTAATGTGAAAAAAGAATTGAAGGACATAGTCATCACCATGCTTCTGCAAGAAAAAAGACTGGAGGATCTGCAGCATCAGCTCGTGGCAAGTGGAGTGCTAGTGAAGAAGGAAAAAGCCCAGCAAGTTGAGCCTGAAAAGTAGTGATCAAAGGCATGTTTTTGCTGTTTTAAGATCAGTCTCGTTTTTCTGATTTTCTGTAGGCATGAACTCTTCTGCTGTTTCTATATATAGGAAGCAGTATATAGGCAATAGTATGGAAATAGAAATAGAAATAGGACATGAAGTATGGTATGAACAGTTGGATACTTTCTATTTTTGTTTTGATGTGATAAACTTTGGGTGGTCAAGATACCCGGTTTCCCTTCGGGGCGGGGTGAGACCACCCTGATGATGCTGTAAATATTTTTTTTTTTTTATGTTAATAGAAAAGGACCTACCCAGCTTACAAAAAAAAAAAACAAAAGAAATATCCAAGGTTCCTGAGAAATTTAATATTTTTGGTAGTGTTTCACAGTGTAATCTTTTATATATTTTTTGTAAAATGAAATTTGCGGGATAAAATTTAATTGGCAAGTTTTGGATTGTAATAACTTAATTATTTTATTTTTGTTAGATCCTAGACTTTTGTGATCCATAAATTAGATCAATGTCTTTCAGATTAATCAGATTTTAAGAATTGAGTCCGGATTTCAAATGTGGACTCAATCCAGAAATATGATTAATCCTAAAACATTCATCTATTTATATTATATATATATATATATTAATATTATAATAATTTTAATATATTATATTATTGTCACTCTTAATTTGATATTTTCTGTAAATTTGAGCAAAGCTTCTAACTATACCAAATATTTATTCCCAAAATTCTTATTTTCAAAACTCATACCACATAAATATTTTTTAATATATAAATGAGTTCTACACTCAAAGAAAATTCAGAAGACATTTAAATTGTCCAGATTCAATAACAAAAATATGCTTAAGATGCTCAATTTATACAAATTTAATCATGCCAACAGCGAGATTGTAAGGACCAAACGTTGGCCCACATCCTCCTAACTGTTTGGATTATACAAATTCAATAACTAAAATATATTGGAACATTGTTAGATTATACAAATTCAATAACTAAAATATATTTGAAATATTCCAGATATACAGATTCCACCCCTCATATTATACAAATTTCACAACTCATATTATAAAAAACAAATATATTTAATATCTAAATAGAGGAAATAGAAGATTCCCACCATCAGACTTTTGGATGTTGATATTTTTGCAGAGTGACAATTTGTCGCGGGCATGTGGGTGTATAATCCAACATGCGGGAAAACAGATAATATTACGACAAAAAATTAAAAAACCATTAGTATTGTATATCTGAATGAGACAATTTTGCAGCAGACCTTGAGGATCTGTAACTTAAAGCAACATGAATAGGAAAAGCAGATAACATTGTCTCTGTATTTGGAATGACAAAAATCAAGCAGAATAGTTTGATACATATTCATATAAAAAAAATAGGCATGGAGATTCCATATATAATGAACATATACCCAAATACATTTTCAATCATAGGAAGAACAATAGCAGGGGACGGTATATAAGAAGATTAAGTTAGGCAGACCATACAAGTAAAATTCAAAATCAAATAAACAGAGCTCTCCTAGGCCAGCCATGAACAAGCTTTAAATCCTACAAGATTTGTGAGACTGTCATACACTACACGGTACCCTTGCTCCTGGATGTTGCCAATAATGGAGAGCCCACCAGTGTTTCCAGCAAAGGCAAAACGGAAAATGGCAGAACTATCCACGGGAATGAGATAATTAGTTGCAGGCAGAAAGACATCGGCTCGGCAATGGAAATTAAAGAACACGGTGGGAACTTTCGCAGTTGTCAGCCCTGATAAATCATAGCAGGTATCAAACAAAGAAAACCCACCTGCAGATTTCAGGTTACCAGTCCCTGCCCTGAAAGCCTCCCTCATTGCAGTGTAAGCAGACTCAACCAAACGAGCCACAGAGTTTCCAGAATCGATGATAACTCCACCATTGCCAGTAGCATCCATCCTAAACAGAGGCATGAATGGAGGTAAGCCTCCTCCCACCGAAGCTTATTCCCACCAGCTCAACATAGTAGAAAGTATCGAGCTTTGGTTTGATCAGGAGCGGTGTAAAAATTGCAGATTTGGGTACTGCAGCTGCAACTAGAGGTTCTAGACACGATCCTGTAGAGTGAACAGTAAAAAATCGTTTGCTGAATTGTGCCCCTGTCTGAGATGGAAACGAGAGTGTCCTTCGGCCCAGACCCAGAAGCCCTGGAGCTCCAACAAAGAGCCCTTCATTGTCATGGCCACAGCCCAGAGCCACTCTTCTGATCACTTTCCCTCTGATTGTGAGAGTCTCTTTGGCAAAATCGCCCACTGTGAAAGACCCATCTCCATAGGAGACCTGATATTTACAATACCTGTTATTTCTGCAACCACTAACGTCCAGTTCCTTGCACAGGGAAGTTTTCTGTATGTGGATGAGGGTGCAGGGTTGAATAAGGGATCAATCTGACCATAGCACTTGGTGCAAGGTATGCACTGAATCCACATTATATCACCACCAGTGTCCAGCACCAAGTAGGCATAGCGAGAAGGGTACCACTGCCCCTGTATTTTTGTACAAAACCTTATCATGTCCTAGTTAAGAGAAGCAATGAAAATATTTCCAAATGTAAGTGATGGATTCATTATAGTACTTGCTATACACAGTAAATGTTGTAACAAGATACAATCATGGTTAGATATGGAATACGCTTGTGAATATTGGTACGAAGAGATCCTCCAATTGTGTGAAGATAACTATTTTCATTCTCTTCACGTGTCTAATGAGTTTAGAAGATGTGAGCATAATCTCCTAGTGTTTGTTCCCATGATTTCTTGCTCCGGAATCATAACTTCTTATGAAGGGCACCTCCAATAAGATATAGTCATTAAACTTGATAAAGAATACAGTGCATAAAATGAGCCCCATTTTAGTTTGATACTATATTACATTGTTTACATTATTCATTGAGGGCATTGTTTACATTATTCATTGAGGGAGGACTTGAACTTAGAACTTTATGAATTTTAAGCACTAATGTCTTTACTTACACGGTCAAGCCAAGATGTCTTACTTAAGCTAAGAGTTTCATCTCATGAAATGAAGAGAAATTGCCCCCATACATATTTATTTAATATAAAAGTACAAGATGTCTCACTTAGGCTAAGAGTTTCATCTCATGAAATGAAGGGAAATTGCCGCTATACATTTGTATTTAATATAAGAGCACCAGGAAGATCAACATAATGATAATATCATTAACAAGCCATAGATCTAATTCAATGCTCAATAATTACTAGTAATGATATCTATCATACCTTTGAAGGCATAGGTCCCAAGAAGGGAGTGAGTGAAATGAGTGAAAATCTTAACTCAGTTAGGTACTATTTGTGACTCTATGTAAGTGGTTCAATTATAGGAGAATGGCTCTAGCTAACAATCACAATTTGGTATCCTTCTTCCTTATGCTTTGAGCTTATTTAGGAACGAAGGGCATGTTGTGTCCCTAACACAACCAATGACAAGAAGACTTATATATACGTAATGCATGTTCTTATTGTATTGGTTAGTCATTGAGTTCCATAGCTTAATAATGACTTGATATTTTAACAAATGTCATTTGTATAAACATACCTACTTTTATTATGTAAGCATTAAGTAAGTGATTAGTGATATGATTAGAGATAACATAAGTTTATTTAAGGGGAATGGAATATTGGGTACCTATATTTAATGTATTGTATACATTAGATTATTATTTTGTTTTACATAATCTCAATAATGCCATGTCCATAATCTCAATAATGCCATGTCACTAGGTTAGTTGAAATTACTTATATTAATGACTCACCACTATGTTAGTGGAGAAGTGATAATATGAGAGTTGTTTTAAAACATGCCCCCTTCATTTGTTATCAATCAATTATACTATCAATACAAACATATTACTCATTTGATTATTGGTATTACGTGAAGATGCCTTCCTCTATACTTTAGGATTTGTTGGTGCAATCCAACCTTAGGAGAGCAAGTGCCACTACGCTTATTATTCTTCATTGTTGTTTATTCTTGGAATGGTTTCAATCCAAGTATTGGAACACTTCAATTATCTTGACCCCCACCAAGCATTCAACCTATGATTCCATATAATCTTCTCACCCAAAAGATCCATTCTTAGATGCCCTCCCACATTATGGATGAAGACTTTGTAGCCTCCTCAACCCATGGTCTATAAGATCCCAAACCTTAAAATTTTTTATAGATCTAGTAAACTATAGTGTTCTAATTAACATAAGCTTTCAACAAAGACAAGAACACATAAGGGATATGGAATCGCAACCACTTTATTTAATTAATTACTGCAAATAATACATGCCATAATAATTAACATAAGAAACCCTCGCCAATGGCATGCAAGGTTGCCCATCAAATGAGAAATCACAACATTGAAGCATAATCGTAGACCCTTGATGGATCCACCAGAAAAATTTCTCCCACGGGCTTTCGTCGTTCGAATCAAACTAGAACTGGCCTTGCCATGTTCTCAACAAAGGTAAAATAGATAAATAACTCATGATGATCCCAATGCCTAGCTTCTATCCCCTTTCATAGGCTTGACGGACTCTCTAGAAACCTTATTTATTATTTTCCCTCAAAAACAAAGGAAAGTTCCGTGATAAATACTAGGGGTAGATTCTGTCCATTTAACCATATCTAGAAAAGGGAATATTACAAATCCTCCCACCCAAATATTGCTTGCCCTCAAGCAATCCATTGTTATTCACAATAGAAGCATTTGTATATTGATACCAAGATCCCATAAAACCCAGTGTACTATTCCATGCCTCCATGTTAAATGATCCTAAATGGATCCTTCGATACCTTGATCCCGAATAATCCTCCAGCCAGTCCTTCCCTCAATAGATTCACCGGATTCCAAATAATCCTCTGGTCAATTCTGCCCCCAATAGATTCTCCTAGATCCCAATGCCACCTAAGTCTTGAGACCTGTGGGTTATGATACCATCTCAACCCTCCATCCCTGCCCATGCTTAAGGGCCCAAGTTGCAATATGCCCATGGCTAAGAGTATCTCATCAATAGAGTTCCAACTCATAATCTTTTGCCAATCCATCTCGTGGGAACGATATAATGCAAGAATGCTTGCACATGGAATAAGTCTACCATGTTGATGTTGTCAAAGGCTCAACACATGATGCTCCACCCGATCATCCAACATGATCCATTTGTAGAACTATGCCCTATATAAAGATGGTTCGGTAGTGTCGCAAGTCTTATCTATGTACTCCTGTAGAGGGTTTCTTTGGAACTCCCAAGTGTATTCCTCCTGTTGCCTTGTGAGGGACCTGGGACGTTCTTCTACACTATACAGTTTGGTTGTTGACTCAGCACATAGTACTTTGAACTTCAACATCATAAGATTTGTCTTGAAACACGTGATCTTTCCCCAAAAGTCCTCTACTAGCGATTCTAATGCTTTGTTGAATGTCTTTGTACCTATTCCCACCAGATGCCTCACGACCACGACTTCAACTTGAGCCTTTGACCAACTCTCTGTGAATGGTTCATTTTGCACATTATGTCTATCATGCTTCTCCTCATGATCATGCTCATCATGTTGGTTCACTACTATTCTCTTCACTCAAGTTTCTCTGGCCTCCTCTATCTGTGAAGACAATATGTTGTTCATCTTCTCCAATTATTGAACATAGGTGCACTGGTGGACTACTATCTATACTTGATTGCTCATATTCTTTATGGACATCCCCCTGGAGACCTATGGACTCAGTTGTATAGGAGACTACCTCATCAATACCATCAAGTAGAATTTCCTCATGCACTTCCAAATGCTTATCATCTTGCATGTCTCCCTGGATAATATCACGTTGCTCCTCACCATCTTGAAAATCAACTATAGAAGACTTCCCATTATTTGAAGGAATCTCCTCTTGTTCTATCTTTGTTGCCTTCTTCCTATCACCTATACATGAATGGTTAAGTTCTCAAGGTCCCTTGTAGATAAAACATAGTCCTCTCCTTTACTTCATTCTTGTTGCAGGTTTTACTACCTTCGTTCTTGCTTCCTCCATCAACTATTTTAAGCTCCTTCTTAGTCAACACCCTTCTGAGCAATTTTATGTTTTGCATGAATAGCTTCTCCACTAGATTATAGGTGGTTGGTAATACAATTAGTTCCTTCCTCCAAATGGTCAATAGTTTGGATTGTAATATCTTGCAGATGTTAGCATCTGCTTGTAGGAATAAGGACATGATTTTTTACATGCTTGTTTTGACACAGCCTGGATGAGTTGATGTAATGTTGGTGCAAAAGTTTTGGAACACTTGAAAGATTAAGTCATCACATTACAGATTTAGCATGAAAGTGAAAAAGCTAAACTCTGCCATGAGTTCTAAGATTTTGTGCTACTTCTGAAAGGTAGGAAGCATGATGTTGTTCAACCCTTGAAGGGCTTCTACTATTAGTTGCAATATCTCTCTCATGATATCATTATTGTAAGGCAATAGTGGCGATGTTAAAGCTATGATTCGATTGAGACAAGAAGCAACTGCGAGTTGGCCTCTTCACAATGATGCTCCCAGAGTCTAGGTTGTATTAATGCAAGCATGGTTGGCTTGAGAGCCCAACTGAGTTTCTTCCATTCTGGTTGTCCCACCCTTGATAGACATGTGTCTAATTCCTTTAACTTATGAAGGTCTATGTCTAACTTTGTTTGTTGCAATTAAGATCCAAACCTAAAGAGCTTAGTCCCTCTTCCTTATTCTTCCTTCACCTCCCATGGGCACTTCGTCTACATAATAACATGGACCCTTTTCGAGAATGGTCTACTATTTTGACCATCATTTTGGTCTAAAGAGGTATTGTGTCGTAAAGAACCATATATTTTCACTAGTTCATCAAGAAGTTTCTAGGTGTTTTCCAAGGCTTCTTCAAAACAATCCATTTTACACCAAAACAAGAAAGTATGCAAGAATACATTAGTTCTTAATAGGGATACTCTCTCAACCATACCTTCCCAACGATACTATAGCCACAAACTTAGAAATGATTCTCCCTTCACTTTTTTCTTTTTCTTTTATTATTATTATTATTATTTAATTATTATTATTATTATATTATATACCAACCATACCTTTAAACTCACCTTTCAAATTTCTAACTCTAAGGTGAGCTCAAGAAAAATTTCTAGCAAACTTCACAAGCCAGTCTCCCCACTATTATTATATCCCTTTTTGGACGGTGATTCGGTTCGACTCCCTAATTCATCTGATTCGTTTAGGGTTTCTTTCCACCATTACTTGAGGATCTCCTGCTAGTAATTTGGGTTGCCCAGGGAGAGTCCTCCCTTTATGAATGCCATTGATGCTGACACACAACAACGTAAAAACAAGAGGGAGACCTTTAGAGTGAAATGGGCATTAATCCCATGGTGTTATTCGAAGCGTTTGGGAGGTCCATTCAGTGCCTCCATTTGTGAAAGACAAAAAAATGGTGTTTCACGACAGCTGTGGTTTCGGCCTACGTTTGAGAATCAAAGCGGTTGTACCTGGAGAATAAGAGGGGAACGATCTAACCCGTAATAAAGCGCCCAACTTTCGAGACGCAGATGTCCTTAGCGTAATTTAGGGCAAATCCTATTTCCAACTCCACTGCATTATAAATGCAGTCTGACATGCAAGGGGAATAGGGGTTGCCTTGCATTTATATTTATTTCAAAGTTGACTTTGGCATGTTAGCAGCAAGGCAACCCCTATTCCCCTTGCATGTCAGACTGCATTTATAATGCAGTGGAGTTGGAAATAAGATTTGTCGTAATTTAGAGCTTCTTGTCCTCAATCATACTAATATGCGACCAAGCCCCTCTGTACTGCAATTAAACTAATTCGGAATGGGCTCTCGGCCTTCTTACAGGTTGCAACAGTCCCAAGTTTTAATCTCGATCTGGCCACTTGTCATAAAATCCTGCAGAGAAACTGAGATCGGTGCCCAAACACCCCAATGATTAATCAACACGAGGCTCTAGAAAAATGATGATTTTTTTATTTTTATTTGTATTTAGTGAAACTTCCTGCCAGCATAGGTTTGATGATATAAATCTGGTTTTCCAATTAAAAAATAATATATCAATTAGGGTGATATCAAATACGACCGAAGATGGAAGATGGAAATGTTGGCTAGGGTGAGAATAAATTTTACTGAAGTTTTTTGCATAAAATTTTCAAGTGGCAGGATGCACAATCAAGATTTTATTGTAAGATCTCAAACTTTAAAAATTGGGATAAGTCAATCACACTATAATTTTCTAATTAACACAAGCTTTCAACAAAGACAGAACACATAAGGGATCTAGAACTTCAACCACTTTTTTTAGTTAATTAATGCAAATAATACATGCCAGAGTAATTAACATAAGAAACCCTTGCCAATGGCATATTGTTGCTCATCAAATGAGAAATCACAACACTGAAGCACAATCGTAGACCATTGATGGATCCACTAGACAAATTAAGGTTGTTCATCAAATGAGAAACTGCAACAGTGAAGCACAATCGTAGACCATTGATGGATCCACTAGACAAATTAAGGTTGTTCATCAAATGAGAAATTGCAACAGTGAAGCATAATCTAGACCCTGGATGAATCCACTAGAGAAATTACTCATCAAATGAGAAATCGCTCATCAAATGAGAAATGGCAACAGTGAAGCACAATCGTAGACCCTAGATGGATCCACCAGACAAATTATTCCAACAGGGTTTCGTCCCTAGGATCAAACTAGAACTGGCCTTGCCAAGTTCCCAACAAAGGCAAAACAAATAAATAACTCCCAATGATCACAATGCCTAGCTCCTATCCCCTTTTTTAGGTTTGATGGACTCTATGGAAACCTTATTTATTATTTTCTTTAGAAAAAAGAAGGCAAATACCATGGGAAAATACCACGGAAAATACCATGGGCAAATACCACAACAAATATCATGGGTAGATTTCCGTCCATTTGACCATATCATGAAAAGGAAATATTACATGGTCTCCCAATCCCTTTTATACCTAATCGTTCCATCTTTTGTCATTCTCCCATAATCAATCTAAGGAATCATTCAAGATATGCTACTTAAAAGTATCTTAGAGGTTTGCACTTGCTAGTCCTTAGTTCCCTCAAGTTCAAATTATGATGAATGTTTAAGTCCCTTCTATCTTAGTGGTAGAAGATGTACTGGGTCAGTGGAATCACTTCAAGGAAAATGGGGCTTGTTTGGAAATTCAATGACCTATAGCTAGCCTATCCACAAAAATGATCATAGCAACTTGAATGCATAAATAATGGACTAAAACTTCATTTATTCATATGCAAAAGGATTATTCAAAGTCTAATTTTGACTTATTAGAAGATATATATTTGATCCTCAACTTTGGCCCTTAGTTTTGGGGCAAAGAAACACTACGTATGGAGTCATGGAATCCAACTTTTGATCCCACAATAGTGTGTCTCTTAGCTACTTCAGTGTAGGAAAAGATGCCCACCCTTCCTTTTGCAATTATGGGACTTTGAATCATGTAAGCAATAAAAAATGCCTTGAGAAAATTCTACTTTATGATCTTACAAACACAGACAAAATCCAACTACCAATGCCTACATTTGCGTGAATGTGAATTTCAATAAAGGCTTCTGAGCATAGTTGAAGATGGTAGCTAAAGGCTATACCTAAGCATAACCCCTTGATTATGAGCATGTTGCCTTCCAACATAGGCCTTGTTTCAAAACAAGACATTTTGTATCCCATAGTATCAAGAATCCAAAGGAAAGCCATCCCATAAAATCTTAGAGGAAATCCACTGGGTGGAATGGAGCAACAAAGGAACACCACCTAATTAACAGGGAACTCATAGAGGCCACACCATAGACCCAACACATTAGAATAGAAGATCAAGGAGATCCTTCAAAGACATATTAGCAATAGGGCGAGAAGGATAAAAGATAATGAGTGCACCCCCTCCCTATAAGATCCTGCAAAACAAGCCACCAATCGTGATCTAATGTAGTCGACCTTGCCCTTCCTACTCAAAGAAGCAATGTCATCACTAGCCACATTGCAAACTCCATGGTCATTAGCAAATTCAAAGAAGCCGCAAGTAGAAAATTCTCTAAATCAACAAGGTTCCTCCATACCCATCAAATAGTAGATACCTCGTTATTATCCACTTGTTTGAAACCATGTTCCCCGATCCCTTCTAAAAAAGGAACAAGGAAGTTGTGTTGATATGATAGAAGAAGAGGAAGAGACCTTAGCTCTAAACATTTAAACAACCTCTTCAAGGAAACAAGGACAATAACTCTTTGAAACTTGAAACAATGCGCTGCAAGAACAATCCATGCCATTCTAAATTCAATAGGAGGAATAAATAGGAGTCTCCAAAAAGTAAAAATGTAAACCACATCAATGGATGCCAATCTACTTACATGAAACCACCATAAAATTCATTTTAATATGTATTGATTACATACATTGTTAAGTTCTATCTTTATTCATTAATAAAGAAACCAAAAAACAAGAACTTTGAAAGAAAAATAAAAAACACTCATTGGAAATCCTCTTCCCTAACCAAGTTGAGTATTTATTCTTTAATCAACTCTATAATAATAATAATAATAATCTATTTTTAAGTTTAAGGCCAAACCAAGGGCTAAATTGGTGTACATACTCTAACTTCTCTAGATTTGAACCTATAACCTTTTTAGAAAAAACACATGTTCTTAATCATTAAAGTTGTTCATAATGTACTATTTCAAATAAAAAATATTATTATCTCAAACATATATATAAATAAATTTATTTTAAGTTGAAAATATTTTTATCTACATTTCTTTTTATGTCTCTCCATACTTAATAATCTAAAATTAAATATAATTTATCCCATCTCTTTAGCATTCTCATCAAACACTTACTCTTAAAGAACATTGAAAAGCTAAATTAATATTTAAAATTGCTTAAAAACATACATATTATACCCCTACATACATATTCTTAATCATTAAACACATTCACGTTATACTTTTTCAGATAATTAAAAAAAAAAATAAACTTTTTTATCTACCTTTCATTTTATACGTTTCTAAAAAAATCTAAAATTAAATATGAATTTATGCCATCTATTTTCAATGCTCTCTTTATACGTTGGCATGCGCCTCCGGTTTGTTAGTAAATTTCAACGACGGTGACATGGATAATGTAAAGCTGATGTGTCATTATGAAGACATGATTGTGCCCTGATTCTGACATTAAATTTCAAAAAGTAAGAGTGAGTATCCTTAATAATTTTAATATTATAAAATTATTTTATATTTATATTGTAAGGTGTTTTCTTCTGAAATGAATTGCCTTAGCCGCCGGGTGTCTTCTTATTGACTGTGGATTTGTGGTGTTAGACGATTGAATGAAATATGATCGTTGATCAATAATCCAACACTATCCAAAACTCAACCATTAATGAGAACTCAACCATTAATGAGGAAGCGAAATTGAACTGTTAATGAGAATGCAGGGCCCACGCACTGCCAGCGAGCCATTCGTTTCGCTTCAGAGCTGATATGTGCTTGGATCGCTCTGCCTGGACTCGACCTCTGGTTTTGCTTGGATCGCTCTGCCTGGACTCGACCTCTGGTTTTGCTGTCAATCTTGATGTTGGTAGGGTGTGTAGACACAAACAATACGTCGTGCATATCATCCCTCAGCGCTTGTGCCCCTTATTTGAACGCCACCACCAAACCCAATGCCACATGCTACTCTGCTCTCATCTCTGTCATCGACAAGGACTCTCAATGCCTTTGTAATCTTCTCAACAGTGATGCCGTTAAGCATCTAGGCGTCAATGTTACCCAAGCCATGAAGCTGCCTGTAGAGTGTGGCAAGAACGTTAGCGCCAGCCAATGCAACAAAAGTAAGTCTTCTCCCTTGCCCTATTTCTTGTATTTCTTTTCATATTTCTTCTCATGCTGCCTTCCTGCAATTCTTTTATTGTCATTTTTCATCTCATGCCGCCTTCTTTCCTCTGGATCTGTGATGTACGTAACAGCGACTGCGGGTGGTTCGTCTACTGGCAAAACTCCAACTTCAACCACACCCTTGTCTTCAGGTCAGGAATTCTCCTTTCCTTTGTTTGTCTCATCAATCGCCATTTCCTTCCCTTGAGAGATATTTAAGTTGAGAATTAATGAGAAAGGGGATTTTGTGTTGAGCAGTTTCCACTGCCACACCCTGAACAACCACAAGTACCAAATCAAACGCGATAGCGTCTGTGTTTGTGAAAATATTGCCGGTGGCTGCCTTGGTGTTTGTGGCAGTGGCATCAACTCTAGGATTAGAGGGCCCCTGCCTCCGTTGAATAATGAGCAAGGGTTTCATTCATTACACTGGTTCATTCCTTACACTCTTGTTGTGCTGTGAGAATTGTGTACTCATTTCATCTGTGGATCCTGTTGTAAATTATTGTGTATGGCTCTCCCTCTGGTTTTGCCTACACAGTGTTTACTAGAGTTTTATAAACATTTTAACTCATTATGGCTTCGTCATTGTATTCTTGGAACTTTTGGTACAGGCTAAATTACTAGGATTTTAATGTATATTTTTATTCGTTTTCATCTGTTTGGCTTTCATTTTTATCCTGGTTAACGACATGCAAGAGGCTGATTATGAATGCTAAGCTATTTAAACCACAATTTACATTGCTCCTAGACTTTCATTGGAACAAGCATCAGAACCAAAAACTTATCTAAGATTGGAACGGTACAAATTTTATATTGAAAAGCCTTCTTTAAATAATAGTTTCAGAACAAAAAACTTATCTGAGATTGGAGTGCTACAAATTTTATATTGAAAAGTCTTTTTTAAATAATAGTTTCATAAAATTTGGAGATTGTTCAATAAGTAATTTGCTTTCATTGTTATTTGAGAAAAAATTTAAAAACCCTCGACGACCAACTAATCTTTTCCTCTGAAATGTGTCATACAGCCTTGCAGTGGGCTAAAGCCAGTGTCTGTATCATACAGCCTCCCAGTGAGCTAAAGCCATCCGGGAAGTGTTTTGGATAGCCTGGCAGTGGGTCAAACCAGGCTTTGTGTATACCTACATCCACACCTACCTTGTGGATATTTTTCTAAAATAATTTGTTTTTATTGTTTATGACCAAAATTTAGAAACCTTAAAAGAATCTTCTGCTGTCCAGTGTTTTGGACAGCCTTGGATAGCCTAATACAAATGTTTGTGTCGTATAGCCTTGGTGTGGTGTGGGCTAAACCCATCCAGAAAAATGTTTTGGGCAGCCTTGCAGTGGGCCAGGCCAGGCTCTCTCTATCTTCCACTCGCACTCACACCCACACCCACCTATCTGTGCCTTTTGAGTAATGGCCCTGCTCGCTTTAACAGATGGCTGGAATTTTGCAAATCAAGTATTTAAGTGGCATGTGATTGCTCACGTCAGAATTTGATGCCCATTATTTTAATATTGTCGCTCATAATCGTATCTGTATTGTAGAAATATTGGTTTTATTGGCGAGCAATAACCAGTCTTATACACGTATAGATGTGATGTGGGTTGAACCACACCCTGCCAACCGGTTAAATCTTGTATAGTCTAACCATCTTGTTACATAGTATAAAAATGCTATGCAATTAAATGTTGGATGGGTCACACCATTCTCGTACACGCAGTATAAAAAAAAAATGTTCCATGGGTCATATAAATGCTATATAGATGATGTATAATTAATAAAAAATGTTGCATGGCGTGGTGCATAAAACCAAAGTGAGATGGATTATGTAAATGAGTTGTTTTTTGTGTAATTTTTTGGATTTTCTGGTGCCAAAATACCATGCAAAAATTTGAGGTGAAATTTTGATTTGTGTTATATAAACTAGTTTTTTGACTTTATATATGACTCAGCACCTGGAAAAGCTTGTGATTTCAATAAATTCCTACTGGATTTTAGAGGATTTTGACGCAAAAACGCACCGGAAAAGCTTCTAAAACGTCTTAAAGACATCTCATGTAAATGCCGTATAGGTGGTGTATAAATATTGCTGCTTTAAATTTTTATCTGTAAAACATGTAAATGCGGTATAGGTGGTGTATAAATATTGCTGCTTTAAATTCTTATTTGTAAAACATATACATCATCTCGTCTCAGGCAACATTCATCACTGTTGCATCGAATACATACACCATATTCTTCAAGACATGAAAATATATACACCATCTCATGTAACAAAAATATTTACCATCCCATGCAACATTCATAACTTATACATGACCTTTGCTACACAAAACAAATATGCACACCATCCCTTGCAACTTTCATAGTTTATAAATAATCCTTATAAAGGGCGTGAGGAGAATTTGGGCAAAAATATTTCAATAAATTTTGCAGTAGCAATGTTTGAATCCTGTTTTTGATGGTAGAAATAGATTCAGAACCATCAAAAACTTTTGGGGCATCTGAAATCTTAAATCATGTTTATTGAAACACTCAAAATATTAAATTTTGACAGCTATAATTTTAACCACTGTAACTTAAATTTACAAAAATACTTACCAAATTTTATTAAAAAAACCATATAACTTACATTCCATAATTTTCCCAAAAAAAAACAATATAGTTAAAGTACTGCCTTGTGGCATCGTCTACCTACCCATTCAATATTCATAGCCATCCCCAAACAGTATTAATGAGCATCATCAAAATGTACTGAAAATGATCATCGTCAAAATGTACCCAAAAAGGTGGCCAACGATTTCATTTATTCACACCAACTAGCTTACTTTTTAAAATCGTTCTTTGACGTCGATGCTTCAACGATGGCTTAATACTTCACGGATTCCAACGTGTTCGTAATTTTTAATATAAATTAAAATCCCCTCGTACTTCTATGAAATGTCGAAGTTGCAATTAAATCTTCTGAAATTTTTAAATCTATTATATGGTGTAATTTTATAAATATCATAAAATTTTAAATCTAAATTATACTATATAAGTTTATAAATATCAAATTTGTTTTTATATATTTTATAGGAAATCAAAAATATAATTTATTGGTTTTATAATTGTTCAAAAATATACAATACATTATCTTGAGCACTTTTGAAACTAATTAATGTATTATCGTGAGCACTTTTGAAACGAATTAATGTAGTATCTAATAGTAGAATTTTTTTGGATATCATATTCTCTAAGGTATTATTTACCTTGTATGGATGAAGTACTTGCACATCATCAGATTGTTCCTATAACTAGTGGATTTTTTGTCATAATTCTCAATGCTTCCATTGAACCACTCCGCTAGGACTTTTGAATCCCCATACAATTTGAATATTTTTGCTTGATTCCAAAGGGCAATTTTCATGGCACACCACATAACAAGGAGTTTAGCTATAAAATTTGTGCCTTTGCCAATAACTAATTTGCTTTTAAATAGATTCTGGGAGAAGGAAATGATTATACCTACACCACAAACATCCCTATAATGAGTTCCATTAATGAATCCCCATGCTATACTAGTTGGTAGCTCCACATCTTTGATTAGGCTAATCTTTTTTCCTTTTAGCGATTTCACTTGATCAAGATAAGATGATATTGCATTGTGTGCAATAAATTTAGAGAAAACCACAACATTCAAATAAATAACAGTTTTGCCCTACCCAAATTCCCCACGATACAAAAATTAGAAGGAATTTAAGGGGAGATGAAATAAACCTTTGATTTCAAATCTAGAAACACTTTTCAATTGAGATTCCATTGCACTAGACATCAAGGTTAAAACAAGAGAAAATCATCTTCCAAACAGAAATAACCAAAGGACAATGAATAAATGATTGAGCAATAGGCTCCTCATTCACCTAACATTAGAATACAATATCCAAGACCTACCCATCCTTCCATAACAACAATATCCCAGGTCAATGTTTTTCCTTCCAACAACAACGAAAGGAACAACCTACATTTAAGGGGGCCTTGTCCCTTCCATACTAATCTATACCACCAAGCAAGAGGGTTGTCTTGAATCAGTGCATCATATCTAGATCTAGTTGTTATAATTCCACTTTATTTATTCTTTAGACCCCCTGATAAGTTGTAGCCTATCTATTATATGTTTTGGAGAGTTTTTCGGTTCATTTTCCGGTCTAATTTGCTCATAATCAAACAAGGATTTTGTTGGAATAATAAGTTTAAGTTGTGAGCTCTCCACAATTTGAGTGCCTAGGAGCGCCAGAAGAGTTAGAGGCAGACTGAGAAATCAATCAACATTGTTAGAGTGGCTCGCCGTTGCTGTTCCATGAATGATGCCGAAGAATAAAACTCGCTCCCACACGGAACACCAATTTTTTTAGTCTGCCTCTTGTCCTTCTCAGCCCTTATGATGGCACGTCAACCCTTATATATAAAGGTGCAATGATGTTTACACTGCAAACTGCATATTGATTTTCACATTTGTGTGTTTTTGAAATTTGTACTTTGTGCTCATAGAAGTGAGATATTCTGAAAATGTGTACTTCGTGCTCGTAGAAGTGAGGTATCTACTTAACGTTGTTTGTTTTCCAAGTTTGTTTATGAGAATGTTTCAATAGATAGATGTGAATCTAATTTGGTATCTATTTATCAATAGATACATGTGAATCTAATTTGGGATGTATTTATCAGGAGATCAAAAATAGGGTTTATAGATGTATTTTTTTTTTTTATATTGGATTTTTTTTTGTAATGAGAATTTTTGTATTAAAAAAAAAATTGCTATTGGAACAAGCTGCTAAAGCAGTATATAGGAATGAAGGTTACAGTTTTTGTGTTAAAAAAATTGTTATTAGAACATGTTAAAAATTCTTCAATAAATGTAAAAGAAAGAGGACAAAAAAAACATACTTTTCTTGACAAAAAGAGCGCAGGGGATTCAAGACTAGATCTACTGAAAATTAAATACATTGTTTTTTGAGTACATGAATAGATTCTTACAAATTTCTTGCACAAGGTAATATAAAAATAAAACATCTCTAGAATTTAAGTGAAACCATCTTTTTACTAGATCTGTAGGAAGATCAAGACACCAGATTTTGGAGATTTCTTACTTTGATATTTTCTATATTTTATTAATGGTTAATAGCATTGATTAATTTTTAGAACATTTGAAAAAAAGGATTACATATTTTTCTTCTTTACTTCTTACTTCTTTTCTAAAAGACCGTTTTTTGTCCTTTCCTTAGGTGAAACCTCTTCCTCAACAGGTGATTTGATGATCTCTGATCGCACTAGATCTGGAACTGCCTGATCAAAATGGGATATTGAATTAATCATTCAACCTTGACTTCTGCTTCTGTAGAGTGCATAATTCCAAATCTATTTCTAGAGGGAGAATGGAACTACGTGATCGAAATAGGGTATTGAATTAATCATTCAACCTTGACCTCTGCTTCTGTAGAGTGCAAAATTCCAAATTTATTACTGGAGGGAGAATGTTGGTGAGACTCAAATCTATTAGAATGAGGCCTTTTGTGTTTCCTTGGAATTTGTTTGAATGTTCATTGCTATTTATTAATTTGAGAAGCTGAAGATGGAATAGAAAGAAGTTGAGATATTATAGTATTTGGACAATTTTTTGTAAAACACATACTTATCACAAAAATTACATTTGAAAGGAACTTGCTCATAATCTAGAACCTGAAGATGACTTGGACCCTCCAAGTCAGCTAAATTACCTTTGGGAGTTTTGCAAAATACATTTCAACACAAATTTTGGCATGCTAGAAGTTGTATTCCTTGGACTGTAAACTAGTAATATAGCACGTCAAATTACTTTTGGGAGTTTTGCAAAATACATTTCTAACACAAATTTTGGCACATGGGAAGTTGTATTCCTTAGAATTTAAACTAATAATATAGCGGGCCAATTTGTCGATAGATTTAAAAAATACCAAAAAAAATGGGAAGATATGAAAGGGGGAAGATATGGCAATTTGATCCCAGTAGGCGTAGAAAATTTCTATGTTAGGATTAAAATTCAAAGTCAAATAGATGACAAACATTTTCGTGGAGTCTATGAAGTAAGGCTCAGATCTGAAGATCAGATCTTTGTCCTCACATTCAAAAATAAAAGCATGATATCTATTTCCATAGTACATAGTACCAATGAGTTCATGATCTACCTAATTGTTAGAAATCCGTTCTAAAATAGAAGTATAATTAGGGCAAAGGTGGATAACCTTACCCATCAACCCTTTTTTCCTTGAGAATTTTAACATTCTCGTTGACCGCAGAAGAAAATTCCAAATTAAGAGAAGGAATTGTGCCGGATCCTTTTACAAAGCTACTTAGGTGAATCACTTAACCATGGGGCAGTTAAAGACCACCCAGCAAAGAACTCTTTAAATCAACAACTCTGATTTGCAGGCGAATTTTAAAACTCGGCCATCAACTAGTAAGGACACAATAGAAAACACAAATCAACAAAAACAAAACTCGCAAACATAATAAATCCTCAGTCATGGAAAAGGAGTCCTACAATGAGCGGAAGGCGGCAGCTGAGCTAGCAAACGGAAATTGCAAATTCCTGTAGCAGCTGAGGGCGACAGCTAGGATTACCCTAGCCGCTTGTTGGGCTCTTTTTTTCATTTTTTGCTATAGGTGCTTATCAGATCCTCCCCAGGTTAACATGGATGTATTCTAATGGATTTTAATGATGTAGTTGGAACTGTAATTAACTTTTTTCTGTGCAATAAGTAAAATGAGAAAAGTAAGAGTCTTCATATGGCCACCTTGTTGAAGCGACCACAAGTAGAACAATCCTTTAACGAGATTAGTTGATTAACCTACCGGGCTATTCATTTTTCCCCTTTAATCACATCAACAACCTTTCTCCATAAACTTGTCGGCTTTAAGAGATTTCTGAGCAAAATTTCGCCCTTTTTTTTAATAATTTAAATTTAAAAGAATGACAGTTATAGATGAAAATGAAAACAATTGCATCCTGCTGCTCATCGAATCTTTTTATTGAAAAATTTTTATGCCCAGCCTACTCATACCTATTCCTATAGACTTGGCGTGTATATTGCCTAAAATACTTGTTTAACCAAAAAGCTACCACAACATAACTAGCAAAAAAGATTACAATGAATTTGGCCCTCGGGGGGCTTCTTCATTCATGCCAACATAAGAGTCTGCATTCGCTCCTTCGCACATGTTGGACCGAAATGAGAAGAGGTCTGAAGATTTTCCGTAATTTGGTGACCAGAGTATACAAGAAACCCAATTTGTCTCCACGGTTCCATATGTCACAAAAATGTGTATTTTTACTGTGTTGTCTTGTTTTAACTGTGTACTATTCAGTATGTTTCCATATATCACAAACACAACTGACAGTAAAAAGGTCTAGATTTGTGTAGATCTTCTAATTTCAGACTAATTTCTGAACTTTAATTAGGAATTTTGCAACGATGTTTATATTATCATGCACCTCCTACACATCAAATCTAAGGTCAGTATTTATATTGTCAAGCACCAAGAATGGTGAAGCTTATGACAATCTATTTTGAGGTTTCCGATACAATCCAATTTACCCATTGTAATCTCATTATGATAACAATTAGCGAGAAGTTTAGTCTTGAAACCCAATATGACAAAGCTTAAGTTTGTCCAATAATGATTGTACATACTGGGAAAAGAACACTACTGCCTACCAGCCTTGTCGGTTTCTTAAAACTGAATAAATACCCAAATACTGTTGAATCTTATTTGGAAACTGATTGATGCTTTGGTAGGAATTTGGAAGTTTGTCTTTACACTGGTGACACACCAGGGATGAGCTGGTTGGAAATCTGAATATGTTTGCTTGCTAGCACCTGAAGGCAAGGTCTGGAGTTCTTTTCCCTTTGGTGATAGTAGTTAATATTGTTTGCACATATTCCCCTCAGTGATATCAGAATTACTACTGTTTACATCTTTTTTTATTGCTATCACCTAAAGGCAAGGTTGGAGTTCTTTTCCTCTAGGTGATGGCAGTTTTAATATTGTTTTACATGCCTTCCCTATCAGTGATGGTAGATTTATTCATCCTTCAGCTAGGGATTGAAGATCTATCCTACTCCATAGTACTCACTTTAAATGGGGAGATACATGAACCTTGCACCTCATAAACTTGACCAATTAATAACTCTGTGGTGATCAAATTCTGGTAAGCCTCTAACATAGGGTGGAGTCTAGACTCTGGAAAACATATGTATGCATACTTTATACATTTACCATTACTTCCAATGCTTCTATGGCTTCTTTGCTTAATAAATGTCATTTTGACCATCCTTAGGGAGAACTTATCACTTAATTTTAATAAAATGTGTAATTTATAATTTGGATTTTTGGGTCTATATGGAGGATATATCCTAAAAAATACTAAAATGGTAACACTTTCTAAACTCTTCAACACTTTCCAAACACTTCAACTTTTGGCTCTCATGGACTTGAGTATACAATTATACAAGTCCCACAGTGTTGCATGTTGTCAGCTAAGTTTGCAGGTTGATACATGTTTGGTGATCTAGTTGTAGGTTCTTTTGAAGTTTTACATCTTTTTATCCTTTTTTTTCAAAAGAAAATACTTCGCGGAAAACCTTCTAAGTTCTAAGTACTTTCCTATGATATGTGAATGGTAAATGAGGTAATGTTGATCCCGATTCTGGAGTGATTTTGGAGCGTAATATAAAGAGGATCAAGAAATTCGAACTTCTAACCTCTCAAATTTGGGAAAAGATCCCATGTCTGGTTCATCTTGAATTAACCCCTGAGGCTCTACATTCTTCTACTCGTAAAGCAAGCATTCACAAATTTAGCTTTTTAGGTTTTTCAATTTTCATATCTTCATTTTTTGGTTTATCAATTTATGTTAAACTGCTCTCATTGTGTTTCATCATTTTTTTTTTCTATTTGTCAGTGTTGCATGAATTTGGTAAACCTTTCCACTTGACTAAATAGAGTTTATAAATTGATGGACGTGTAATTGATCATTCAACGTTGCCTTGGTTCATCATTTGACCTTGTGTTAGATATATAAATGTTTGAAACATTGAAATTTTAAGTGATGTATATCGATGATTGCCTTGTCATTAAAATTTTACATGGTTCAATTTTATTTTGCTTTTAAGTTTTAACTTATCTCTTTTGCTTTTGACTTTACTTTGTTGTAGAAACCTTTAGGAAATCACTCCTCTTAGATGTACCATCACTTACTTTAATGGGACTACCTTTTATTTTTATGAAAGGCTACCTATTTATTGTGCTTGAACTATTTGACACCTTTGCTGACCTTTATTCGCTGGTGCAATTGTTCGATTGTTCCAATTTGTCCATGCATGTCCTCTATTTCTTCAAAAATTGGCTTGTATGTAAATGACTACCACATGTCACCTTCCATAGCTTGCTCTTCATCAATTTGTTCCAAAATAAATCATAGAAATATTTTGTCTCTCAAGGACACTATTGCATGGAAATTTCATTAACATTTTTATTTTCTACAACATCCATGTTGCCCTCAACATTCATTGTTGCAACTTCTATGAAAACATCATTAACACATGGTGTTTCAGGCCATGTTTCAAGAAGTTTTAGTGTGAGAGATTCTCAATGAATACATCGACCTCTTTTTCAATGAAGATAAGTTATTGTAGCATATGCCACTAATCAATGCCAACGGCATGTCCGTGTTTATTTCAAAATGATTTAATGTATCTAACATCATCTACAATATAATCTAAAAGATAACCCATTGATCATAACAAACCATAACAACTAGATTCTTTTAATGTCTTAAAAAAAACCAATGGATGCAACTTTGCAAGAGAAAAATGGCATTGCCACAGTAATATAAATCATAGCAGAGATCTTCATTCATATATATATATATATATATATAATGAGTATGTACTATAGAGATTTATTTATCTCAATGATAACTTGAGATTCTTCCAGTTATGACAAAAGAGTAAAATATTTAAGATAGAGCATGGACTATAGAAAGTAATATAAATCATAACAGAGATCTTGATTCATATATATATATATAACGAGTATGTACTATAGAGATTTATTTATCTCAATGATAACTTGAGATTCTTATCCTACCCTGCATACGATTTCAGTGTATGTAAATGAAAAATTAATAGATCAATTTAATCTTAATTTTGACGGATTTGATTACCTATTCTTCCCCACTCTATGCTATTCTTCCCCACCCTATGCCTTACGGCGTTTCCTTTGCAACATAAGGTGCAAATGCTAGTTAAAACTAAATGCATTACATTGTTCAATCATAGAAAAGATAATAATATTCCATATCTGAGAACTATGTTGTTGCTAAAGACTTAGCTGGAGCTAAGGATCAAAATTTATTATTGATATTCTACCCATATTATTTGAAAATCTTGCTTCATCATCATGCTTGGCATGGCAATTTATTCCTTGAAATTTGGTCTTGATCCACAAAAAAGGGAATCTGGTATGTAAATCCTTCCTTCAACGATGTATGTAAATTTCTCCTTGTTTCCTTCAAGAATAGTAATTTCCCGAGCATTGACGGATTAACTGGCATACCTCAAATTGGGAGAAAAATTGGGCACCACTAACAGATTAAATGTCAGTGATGTCTCAAAACAGAGGTAAATTCACATTGACAACTTAACTGTCAGTGCTCATCCAAAATGAAGCGAAAGTAGCACTGACATATTAATTTTCTACGCTTCATCGAAATTCTCCGAAAAGGTAATTTGCAAAACTAAACTCTGCACTGTAAATGTTTTAGTTGAGTCTACTAGCTACCTCCAAAAAAATATCAACTTCACTCTGTCTCCTTTTCGTAGTTTTATTGGATTTAACATCAAGCTCTCTGATTTGACCCTTAGGCTTCCTATAACTCGTAGTCTTCTCTTTTTTTATGACTATATATCTTTAAAGTGTATCATCTACCTCAATAAATTGTTGTGCCAAGCTAGGGTTTTATTTAAGCTTGAATTTCAACATCAAATTTCTCAGTGGTCTAGTGTGAGGCCTTCTTCCCCCATAGATCTCAGCTAGTGTGGGCTCCTTAATAACTTTTGTTTCTTCTATCTCAGGTTCAACAACTTCAATATGTTCAAGAGATGGCATATGAGGAGGGAAAAGCTTTTCTTTTCCAAAAGTCTCCTACTTCTTCTTGTGTATACCTTTTTCATTTTAGGAACTAGAGGAGGAGGTTTTATCATCATGTTTTTCTTTTGACTCATAGTCTGGATAGAAAAAGTCCCCTACTCTAAGGTGTGGGGCATTTCAACAAGATTATTAATTCTTTTCCTTTTTCTCATGTACTTAGGTTTAGGTGAGGCAAACTCTACAAAACCCCCAAGAAAAGAAAATGCTCCCATGTTCTGTTAACCTTCATTAAATGGTTTTCAATTAATATCCTGATTAGTCTCCTGTGATAAATGAAGTGGGATGATACATAAGCTTTGGCCCTCACTCTTGCTGACATCTTTTTGAGACTTGTCAGTAAAAAAAAAGAGCATTCATTCTTACTTGTCCAACAATGTAAGCAAGAAAATGAAAATGATACCTATTGAGTATGTTGAAATGTCCTACATAGGTGAAATAAGACTGACCGATCCTAAGGAGAAGGTTAGGTTCATCCTTCTACCAAGATCTCTTCACCTCCAAATTCCATGGTTTGTCCTTATATTCATCCTTTAAGAAAAAACGAATGCAATTCCAGCCAAAATGTGGCTTTTAAACTAGCGTTCTCCATCAACAGGGAGGCTTATAGCCTCTGTAACCACTTCCTTTGTAACAGAGAAGGAAATATATCCAATATTGACCCACTAACCATCAAACCCTTTAGAAAAGGATCAAGAAATCCCATTATGATAACCACTGCATCTGAAAAAGAACTTGTCCCAGCCAACCTCCCAAAATCGTTCTCGAATTTCTGGATATGCTTTAAGGAGATCAGGTCCCCAGGTTCTCCCTTGTGCAACTTGTTACTCCCATAACTATCACTGTCCAAAACCACAAGCAGCGGAAGCGAGAGAAGGATGTGATCACGAATGTGTAGGATATTTTTTTTTTACTTTGGTGGATAACACAATAGAATGGATTAACCCTACATGATTCTTTTCATAAAAACTTGAGATCATTAAACATGATGGTGAAACAGTAAATAAATCATATATAAAAATGACTGATCATATCACTAATTTACAATTATTATTACCATCGGCAGCGAAAATTCAAACAAATTCTAATGTGAAATCATGAAACGACATTTCACACAGTTTATTTGGCTAGTGCTTGCTTGTCTTGGTACGACTCCTTTGTTGATGTGTGAACTATCAATGCTTTAAACTTGACATATATATTTTTTATCAACGTTGACAATCCAACCATTAGTGCCTTTAGTTTGATATTATTTTGAATTTTTTTCCTCGCTGACCATCCAACTGTCAACACCATTATTTAATATTTTTGAATTAGCACTAACAAACCAACTATCAGCGTGCCTAATTTTTTTTGAATAAAAAAAGTTTAAAACTATTGAGCCTTATACTCTGAAGCTAAATTGAGATAACAGGTCAGGTGTTATATTTATTGAGTACAGATCTAAAGGTTGGGGTAACGGGTGGGCCAGTGGGTGTGCCCTATTGACTCAGCCCACAATTTTGTTAGGTGGCATATGACCGTCGACGACGAAGAGGAAGGGTCGAGCGCATGGCATTACCACCCGCACCCCTAGCCATATGATTATGCAATGTGACCAGAGCACGGTGGTGTAAGGCATGGAGCCAACAACCCATGGTTCCACCACTTGCAATGCGACCACAATAGGGGAGGGCATGTGGCTAATGACCCAATTAAAAAATTTATTGTTTAATATTAAAACTATAATGCACAAAGAACATTGACAGGTGTGAATCAAACCCCTGACCTACGAGGAGTTAACTAGCACACCCACCAATTGGGATATAGGAATTATGTTGCTAAGTTAATAAGGCTGAGAGTTTGTGAGTTACAGGTTGCAAACTAGTTTGGTTAAAGGGGGGTATTTTGCTTAATTTTAAGCCTTTTTGAGCTCAAGAAGAGCCTAGATGGGGGTTTTTGAGTGTTCTGAGCAATGTGGAAGCATACTATTTTCAGTTTGAAGATTATAAACTGATATAATTAACATTTTATAATTTTAATGAAGTGATCACCATTGGAATCTAGACTCAAAGGCATAGCCCAAGATGGGTGAACTATGTTACCAATTTGCTCTTGTCTTTTGCTGCATTTTTCTCCTCTCATTTCTGTAAAATTTCTGCAAATTATCTTATGTTTGTGCAGTTTAGAAATTTTCATTTGTTGTCTAAAAGGAAATAAACAAATATGCAAATTAATCAATGAAACTTTCACTTTCATTTTTGGATCAATTTTCTTTTAGAGCATGGTTTTTGTGAATGTTTGATAGAATTTGCAAGGTTTTTGAATGCTTACAAGGTCTAGATTGAGAAGAGGAGATGGAGCACTTGAAGAACCTAACCCTAAAATTGGCTCAAGAAGACCAAATACTCTAAAATACATGGCACATGAAGAAGGACAAGGGTAAGAATTGATGTCTTAGGATGAGAGAGATTTCAAAAAATCTTTCTTTGATATGACTAAGATGGTGAAAGTGTTGTATAATGAAAGAATAACACGGTTGCAAGGATAAAATTATAATCAAACAAAAGGTGATGGTTGTGATGGGATAAAGCCTCCACCTCCTTCTCCTCCTTCACCTCCATCCTCACCTCCTTTTTCACATAGACCAACTCCTCCAACATCTCCAAGAGGACATACTAAGCCTCCTTTAACTAAGCTTGATGTCAAATTTGAATTGCCAATGTATGATGGAGAAGTAAATGCTAAAAAGTTGGATAACTGAGTTCATCAAATTGAATTTTATAGTAGTGTCGATGACGATGATGTCACAAACATCCAACTTGATTTTCTTCGTTTTGGAGGTGAAACTCTTATTTGGTGGGAAGCTCGAACTCAAGAAGATTTGAAGAAAAGTGGTAAAATTATCTCTTCTTGGATTAATTTTATAGCTGCATTAAGGAAGCAATTTTATCCATTAGCTTATATGGAAAAAGCAATAATGGATTGGAAAAATTTTAGACAAGCTAAAGGTCATAATTTCCAAAGTTACACACAAGAATTTAGAAAAAATCATTAATCTTGGGTGTTTATTTGATCTTACAAGATACTCTCCTTAAATACATAGGTGGATTACATAGTTATTTGAGAAATAATATACTTATGTTTAAACCCACCAATCTAGATGAAGTATGTGTTCAAGCTACTCATTTATAATCAAGAGGCAAGAATGTTCCTCAAGAGTCCAACAAGAAACCCTTTAAATCTGGAGACAAAGGAAAGAGGAAAGCTAAAGGCAAAGGCAAGAAGAATGTACAGTCAAGAAAGAGGGAGAGCAACTCACTTGAAAACATTATTCAAAATATGGCCATGATGAAGACCATTGTTGGAAATTACATCCATAATTGAGATCAAAGAAGTTTAATAACAAGGGGAAACAAAAGACTGCTACTACAACTCAACAAGATCTAGGATCAGATTCAGGTGATGAAACTAAAATCACAACCATGGGAATGAGAGGTATAGCTCCTAACGCAAGTACTAGTTCTTCTAGCAAGCCTATTGAATCTCAAAATGATAAATAAAGAAGTGAGTTTTTTCATATTAGGGCCATTACAATACATACAAAGGTTGATACACTATTTGATGGTGGATCTCAAGTCAATCTTATCTCTTAAGTAATTGTCAAGAAACTTAATTTAGAGACTACACCTCATGAAAAACCTTACCCCTTGGATTTGGTATGTGATGATGCCAAATTTCAACTGACAAGAAAATGTTAACTCAAATTTCTCATCATTGCTAATTTTATAAATGAAGTTGAGCTTGATGTTGTACCACTTGACATTTGTGGGATTGTCTTAGGGATTCCATATTTATATGACTGAAAATCCATATTCTATCATCATGAGAACAAGAATCATATTTTCAAACATTGAGTTGAGTATATTGTTAGAGCACATC
Organism: Pinus taeda; assembly: GCA_000404065.3. Taxonomy (NCBI): domain Eukaryota; kingdom Viridiplantae; phylum Streptophyta; class Pinopsida; order Pinales; family Pinaceae; genus Pinus; species Pinus taeda. Next base: position 120,359 of record APFE030257173.1, read on the forward strand.
GCAAAAAGATTAAATTATCTCTTGTTAGTGCAGGACCAATGAAAGGTTTGTGAATGCTAGTAAGAATTTTGTGTCGTTGATGATAAACTCTAAAGATACCATTGAATCTGAAGCTTTCTCGGGATGTGATTCAAAACTCAAGCATGAATTGGTTGAATTTGTTAATACTTATGACAAGATATTTTAGGAACTTGAAGGGTTACCTCCAAAAAGAGGAATTCAACATGAGATATAGTTACAGCAGGATGCACCACTTTTGAATATTGGCGTGTATATAATATCAGTTTTGGAGAATATAGAAATAAAGACGCAAATTCAAGAGTTGCTCGACAAGGGGGTCATAATAACTAGTAAATATTGTTGTGTATCCTATTGTTTTGGTCTCAAAGAAATATGGTACATGGCACATGTGTGTGGATTTTCATGCTTTGAACAAGATCACTATAAAGAATTGTTATCCTCTTCCTTGCATTGACGATTTTCTAGATCAGTTAAAGGATGCTGTTTATTTTACTAAGTTAGACTTGAGAAGCGGTTATCATCAGATAAGGATTGTTGAAGATGATATTTGGAAAACTACTTTTAAGACAAAACAATGAGTGTTTGAAATGTTAGCTATGTCATTTGGGCTTTGTAATGCACCTGATACCATTCATGAGAGTTATGAATGATGTATTGTGACCATTCCTTGATGATTTTGTCATAGTCTACTTAATCGTATTTTGATTTTTAGCAAGACTCGTGAAGAGCATCTCAAGCATGTAAAGCAAGTTCTAGATGTCTTGAAAAAGGAAATGTTGTATTTGAAGATGTCTAAATGTGAATTTGGGAAAACCTCTTTGGTTTACTTAGGTCATATTGTAAGAGGTGGTGAATTGAAGATTGATACCTCCAAAGTTTAAGTCATTGTGAATTAGCCTAAACCCAATAATGTAACTGAAGTTAGGATCTTTTTGGGAGAAACCCAATATTTGAGAAAATTCATCACTAACTTCTCATCCATTGTAGCAATATTACATGCTTGAAATTGTGAAGTAGGTATTTATGTGGGGAGGCAAGCAACATAAAACTTTTGATACTTTGAAAGAGAAAATCAATACAACGCCAGTTTTTCCACTTCCAAATCTCAAGCAACCATTTGAAATTCAAACTGATGCAAGCAAATATGCTATGGGAGAAATATTGATGCAACATGGTAAGACAATATGTTATCATTATAAGAACTTTTCCAATGCAATAATTAATTATCCAACTTATGATAAAGAGTTGCATGCTTTGGTACAAAGTGTGAAGAAATGGAAACATTATTTGATGGGTAAAGAAATGATTATTCATATTGAACATCAACCTTTTCAATATCTTCAATCACAAACTAAGCTACAACAAGCTAGACATTTCAGATGTATGGGGTTTTTGCAACAATTTTGTTTGGTCATTAGGTATAAGAAAGGTATTTACAACAAAGTTTCAGATATGTTATCAAGGCCTATTATTAATGCATCTGTCATTCTTAAGCCTAATTCAATCATTCATGAAAGCTATATTGAACATTATGTTCAAGATGAAGATTTTAAATATGTTTATGCAACTTTGAGTTAAGGCAATAATGTTGAAGAGTTGGATTATCATGTTCATAAAAAATTGTTGTATCATCTTGGCAAGTTCTATATTCCATAGCATGAAAGAGTTAAATTCATAAGGAAAGCCCATGCTTCTCTTATTGTTGGTCACTTTGTTGTAGGAAAAACAATTGCTCAACTACAAAGGTATTGTTATTGGTCTCATATGAATGAAATTGTATCAAAATATGTAAAACGATGTTCTATGAGCACTACTAGTAATCCAAGTAATAGGAAATTAGCTTTGTATACTACACTTCCTATCCATTCTCTTCTTTAGGAAAGTGTTTCCATGTATTTTGTAGGGGGGACCTATGTTTAGAAAACGACATGATTATTTTTGTGTTGTAGTGGATCATTTTAGTAAAATGTGTGTGTTAATACCTTATGAGAAACAACTCACAGATGAACAAACCACATAGATGTTCTTCCAAAATGTTTGGTTTCACTTTGTGTTACCTACCTCTATTATTTTTTATCGGTACTCTCGATTTATCGGGAAGTTTCGGTCAAGTTTATGGGAACTCATGGACACAAAGTTGAAGAAGAGCACAAAATTTCATCCACAAATCAATGATCATAGGCTTATGGGTTCTCTTTCTACAGTTGCTTTGCTTTGAAAACTGTTGTAGGAACTACATCAATTTTAATGTTGCCACATATCGCAGTCCTTACAAAGGATCACATGATCTATTTGTCCTTCTTGGGATGAAATTCTGGATGGAGTTTCCAACGCTTTTCAATTTGGTGCCGATTCATGCTACAATGGGTACAAAAATGCTTTCGCCTACCCATCGACAAGGAAGTATTCATAAAAGGAGAGATTCATCATTCTTTGTCCCAAGGATTTGATCCATTCTTTTGACCATCACCTTATGTTGATCAAAATTAGCCACACAATGGTTAGTTGCATCATAAAATGTGCAATGAAACTTTTCCCATAAATAGTCAAACACCAACATTTGTAAAATCCCCATGAAACTTATACCTGTCCTTTGGGCTATGAATTTGATGATGAGGACTGGACTTTTCATGTCCCTTGGAACATTCATCTCTCTCTAGAGAGAATTTTTCATCATCACTACCATCATGGTGTGACATGCCATCACCTGATGATTTCTTTTTCTCAACAATTTTAGAGCACTCTCCAATTTCTCCATGACCATAACCCATTGCTTCATATCGTGGTCGTTCCTTCACCTTGATAGGATTAGTGATATCTTAGACATTGACTCTAAGACCTCTTCCATCATAACCCATCTAGGTTAAAAGCTTCATACCAATACCTTTGGTATGATTTTCAAAGGCTACAAAAGATGTGTTATCAACATTAGTTGAAGGAGTAGAACAAGAAATACTAATTTCCTCCTTTGAATTGTCACCCATGTTTTCAATTTCATATGCTAATGACGAGGTGTATTATGACTCAAGCCAACTACTTTTACCAATTGGCACATAAGGAGAATATTTCAGATGTTAACAAAACTCACAAGCATCATTCTCAACATAGGGTCCATATCCTATGTACGGAACATGCCCACAAATTAACTTCATCTTAGAGGGGTTACTTTCTACTTCTGAGATGGAACTCTTACCATTTTTTTCCTCCACTACATGTTGCAACATTAGGCGCATTTTCCTTTTATTCTTCTCTGTAATTTCAAGCAATCTCCTTAGCTCAACATTCTCCATTCAAAGAGACAAATTAATATCCTCCAACTCTTGGAGTCTTTCACACTTCAATTTATTGCCCATATTTGCAACTTGATCAGAACCAGATTTGATAACACCTAATCTGAAATTGAAGGTAACACTCCTCCTATCAAAAACTGACCATCCTCTGCACTTTGCAAGTTAACAAAATGGGTCTCTAAAAATAAACAAGTTTCACACCTTCTTCAAGAATGGGAGTTAAGTTTTTCGTATGAATTTAGAAGAGAAACAAATTCATATGCATCTCAAGATGAATAACAGGAAGAGAAGAAATCCACATTTTATGACAGAGTTCACCCCTCATGAGCTACATCTATGGGCCTACTCTAGTAGCTAGACCAATATATTGATTTCAACAGCAAATTACTACTGATACAATTTATTGACGGTAGAGTGGTTTGTTTCTCCTATAAATAATTATCACTCAAAAGATGACTCCCTATAACAAATCATGAAAATTCCAACACAAAAAGGACTCTCACACAATATGTCCTTATACTATGTTGTAGCAGCGACAACCACCCTCCAAAATTTTCCCTTACCTTCGTTTTGGAGCCTCCCTACCAACCTTTCACTGCAGCATGTTTTACTTCATCAAGTACACAAGCTCCAATGATTTTCTTGTAGAAAGATAGCTTGTCGATCAAAGCTTGAAGCATTCCCCCCATAGGTTGTTCATCTGGACTTGGTCTAGCAGTAGGCCTAGCAACAGGGAAAATTTTAAGGATGGAAAATTTTCTTGAAGTTTAAAAACATTGGCGAATCTCACTAATCCCTAATATGGAAACTATAAAATATTTATTGATATATTTGTAAAATTATTGAAATTTATAATGATTTTATATATAGTCTCTTTATAATGTTGGCGATTTTTAGGTAAAATAATTTTATATTCTAAAATTTGGGCGAATCATCTTTTATAAAAATTGGAAATTAACGAATATTTTTTGTGGAAAAATCATGGAAAATTATCCCACTGGGCGAATATCAGCCCCTAAAATTTTCCATGTTGAGCAACTTCTTCAAGAATTTGCACCAATCTGGAGGGAAACTAGCCTTCCCTCCAGAAATTGTGCAATTCTGACTGGTAGCCTACTGGGCTCCTAATTGCACAATTTTGCTGAGCAAGCTTCATCTAGGAAATTGCACAATCCTTCCCAACTGGGCTGCTCAGCCCAGAATTTGTGCAAATCTAGATAGAAGTCAACTGCTCTGCCCAAAAATTGTGCAAATCTTCTAGGCAGCCAGCCCAGCTCCCAGCCAGAAATGCGCATTTTCTCCCACCAATTGAGCAGCCTCTTGCATGTGCAGTTGGGTTGACCAGTTCCACTCGGGACCAAGGAAACTTGACTTGCATGCATGGCTTGACTTTTCCTAGAATAGAAAAGGGAAACATGCAAAGGTATCCCTTGATTTAGGGATCTATTTTTAGTGGCTAGAGGTTACATGCAAAGATCATTTTAGAATATTTCCTCCAAGTGTCGCTCTTTCCTAGATTTGCGGCATACGCATTATGATCCCAAACTTATTTATTTGATGCATCAGAGCTTATTATTTCACATCAATCTTGGAGCCTTGACATCCCACAGTACATCCAGGACTCTTCGACACATCAGTCTCAGCTATTCACGGGTAAGTAGCCTCAAATTGTCTTTTTCAGCAATTTTGTTGCTTTTTGTGTTTTCACTTCTGTGAGTGATGTTTGCTTGATTTCTTTGAACGCTTGTTGTCATTTACATGCATACTAGCTTGTCCTAGCACCGTTTTATCTTTTTTCAACATCTCACTGCTATCGCATGCACGAAACTGTTTTGCACGAACGGTCACCGATTTGGCGACTCGAATCACCCACATGCATGATGTTCCATTTTCTAAATCTTTCATTCAATGTTTGCATGCACGATCAATTACTTTTGCTTACACTCAGCATCGCCATGCATTCACTTTCACATTTGCTTTTAGTTGCCCATCGGCGAGTCTGGGTAGCCTTGGCCCAGACTCTATCTCATCGAGACCGCATTGCGCAATGCAGAGAGGGAAGGCTCTTCCTTCCTCTCCAAAAATGCACATTTATGCCCAGGATCTGTCCTCTAGGCTTACTTTGCACAAATATGAGGGACAATGACTGCAAGCCTAGAAAATTGCGCAATGTTGTCACTGAGCCTGTAGTCATTGCCAGCTTGAAATTCACACTACGCAATTCCAATAGTCAGCAGTACGACTGGATTGTGCATTGCATAAATACTGTAGTCAGTCAGCCTCCCCAGATAGCCTAGACTGCTTTTTGTGCAAATCTGGTAGCTAGTCTCCCAACCTCCCACGAGAAATTGCGCAACCTTTTCCTATCAATCCCCAAGTATGTGTCATGTCATTGCCGAAATTGCTTTGGTTTTCACTAACGAATTTCTTGCCATGCATGTCGCTTTGTCTCTAGATCTTTTAGGTGTTCATCTTCCTCTCAATAGTACAAGATCAATGGCCTCCAAGGGAGAAGGATCACAGGGCACCGCTAGAAAACCAGCTAGAGCAGGAGTTGAGCGAGTGTCCTATAGTCTACCGATCTATGAAGATACCAAGTTGTTTCTAGACAAGGACATCAAGCTGAAATGGAAAGAGGTAAACAATGTTTTCAAGGGTAGTTTTGGGGAAGACCTCGAGGACCTCCAAGTGTACGTGAACATTCACAAGTCTGGCTTGTACCAGACTACATGTAGATACCCCAGGTTCACAAGCGCGAACATGATACATTGGATCATTTCTCACACTGACCTCGAGACGATGACCTTGAGAAGTGTCAGCGAGACAAATATTGCAACATTCTGGGCACAGGATTATGATGACATGTATCAGATGTAGAAGCCTGTGACCATCATGGAGACTCCCTTCAGCTTACCCAACAGTAGTGCCAACTCCAGAGACATATTGAAGATCTGGGTAAAGGAGCTGGCTAGATCCAGGATGACAACCAACTAGATCTACAAGACGAAGATACTGCGGAAGGTGTATCAATACTTGGTCATATTTGCATGTCAATTGCATGGCCAAGAAATCATGGAAACCTTCCCACAGAGTTGGGTGATCATGCTGGATCAACTGGCCAGAGAAGAAAAACCATTTATGGTCTAGCATGTTGGCTCATCAGCTGAAGGAATAGGTAACGAAGGCTCAACAGTCACCCGAAGGTATGAAAGAAGAGATCTACATGTCCTCCTACATTTTAGATGCAATTTGTGCCCAACAAGAGTTCTCGGGCTTGGAGTGGGCATGGTCAACGGTGGAGACTATTGTGAACACATATTGTAAGTTGTTGTCTGAATGCAACTTCAAAGGAGTTATTGCATGGTTGTCCGATCATTTTGTCACCCCAGTTTACAAGATGATATTTGAACAAGATCCACCCTGCATGTCAAAGGAAGCAATGGAGGCACTGATAGACATTTCTGATTGGTATGCCTCACCATCCAACACCTTCATATGAATGTTCAACATGGAGAAGCCTCTGCATGTTCTAGCGAAGTTTTACTTGGACATACTCTTCATGCAGGAAGTAGCATATCACATCTCGGCAGGGTTGACAGGTATACTACACCAGAAGAAGGAGGAACCTTGGCCTGCTCTTCCATTGCGAATCAAGTTATATGAGATCCTGAGTTTCAAGAAAGTGGATGTCGAAGTAGAACAAATGAAGAAGTATCCATTCAACCTCCGAAGTTACAATCTGCATGACCCACATTGCATTTTGAAAGATCGCTGCACGAGAGTATAGTTCAACTAGATCCACGGGGCATTTCATTGGGCCGAGGAGGACCCATGGAGATATTTCTACAGCTTCTCCAGACCTAATGAACAGGTTGGCATCACTGTGGAGTGGCTAGCGAAGCAACATGAAGCAGCATCCCGAAGAGCACCAACACTAGAAGCAGTAGAGGAGGACATACGAATGTGCGACAAGGGAAAGAGGAAGATTTTCGATCACATGGAGGAAGAGAAAAGCTGCAAGTTCTGAGCATATTCACTTGTGGAGAAAGAAACTATGGCTATACAGACAAAGAGGCAACAACGCGACAAGAGAATTGCGTAAAGGCAGAGGGAGAAATGAAGAGTGGAGGAAATAGAGAAGGAGTTGCATGAGTTGAAGGAGCAACTCCAGAAGGAACGGGAGCTGCACAAATAGGAGAGGGAAGTGCAACAATAACAAGTAGAACAAGGGGAACAACATGTACAGACAGATGAAACAACGCCCATACAGGTAGTGGATTCATTAGAGCAGTTGGCATCAGGCGAACAGGGTGAACCATCACAGGAGCAGGACTTCGCTCAGGAGATAGAGCAAGCACTTGAACAGATGGATATGGATATGAAGTAGTAGGAGTCAGACCGGGACATTGACCTCATGCCTCACCACCAAGAAGTCGACCCACCAGCTTCACCACATCCAACAGATGAGCAAGTCTCAAGCGACCAAGGAGGCATTGAGATCCTTGGAGATCAACAATAAGGAGAGATGCACAACATCCCATTTGATGAGTCCCAACATTGAGTTGTGCAGTCTTGCAGCGTGATGACTCCGGATGATCACACATCTCCTGTGCAAGTTGAGGAACGAGTGATTGTGTCAGACGTGTGCAAACATCTAGCAGCCTTGGCTGATGCTACCAGAGCATATGCCAAAGCCACTAGCTCAAGTGTTCAGTTTCTAATAGCTGAGAAGGAGCGAATGGCTAAGGACCTTTTGACAGCCAAGCAAGGAGGAGAGTTGGTGATAGCATCCACCTGAGCTAAACTGAAGAAGGCAATACTAGATGAAGTATTGTCCCTTGACACAGTTATGCGAGTGTTGTACTCCAAGTTTGGTACCGTGCATAAGGCATTCGTTCAACTCAACTGATGGCAACATCGATGTGTTAGAAAAGCACATATCTTGGCGAAATTGCATGTCGTTGTTGATTACATGCAAACATAGACGATGAGATACAAGGGAGCCCCACTTCGCTTGCCTAAGATGATGAAGGTGAGAGCACTCAAGCTGAAGGCACGTATTTGGAGTCAGATCCGGAACTATGAAGATCTCCCACATCTCATCACTAGTATATAGGATTCCCATGCACGTGTGTTCAAGAGTATGGATGTTGTGGTGTGCGCACATGCAATCCCATCTATTAGGACTCTCACCCAGGTGAATACAAAGGAATAGGTCCGACTAGAGCTTGACTCGTACTTTGACAAGTTGATGTGCATTGCCACCAACCCAGACTTGCCCATCAGTCATACATCATGCTCAAGTATATTCCTAGTCCGATCACATTGAAGATAATGATGTGCATGCTTTCAGACGAGTTGGACAGAGGAGCCCAAGCACTGTACCCGGATGTTATGGAGGCAAGATTCAGGTTCCAGAAATATGTCACCTTGGAACACACAGACACCATCGCGGATTACAGTTATTGGCATTAGTATGCTACTATTGATCATCGCGAGGATGTTGAAGAGTTGGACTTCCACGGTTGTCTAAGTCATAGTGATGTCTAGCATGGCTTGGTCAAGCCATTTTTGTCTCACATGGGTACATGTGCATTGTAATGTAATGTCTTATCAAGTGTAAGTTCAAGTGTCGATAGTTGGATGTAACAATCATAGAGTAGGTGAAGAGTCATGAGGGTAGTTGAACTGTCACAAAGGGGAATGTCAAGGGTCACCCCACCCTTTGCTATAAATAGTCCCTCATTACTCATTGTAAAGGATTTTGGTCATCCAAGCTTCCAATAGGAATAGCTAGAGACAACTTGGATAGCATTGTAACGATCCTTGGCTTCTCCACTGCGCAGAGCTAGTACATCTCTTTGTGGGAGCAGGGAGTTGTGGCTATAACGTTATGCTGTCGGAACTAGTGGCTGGACATGGATGTATTGTATAAATGGAAGTTACACTTCTTATTATAACAAGAGCCGGCATGTTTCATGCATATGTTGTATTGTATTTCAGCTATCTTGTTTACTATAAATGATATATGCATCTGTTTTCTTACGCATGCATGTATAGCTATCTTTGTATGTGTTAGGTTCCTATGCTAATAGGATTCAAAATTTTTGAATGGTTGAGGTCAAACCTATAATAGTACATACCTTTTCTTTCTACAAATGTTTTCCATATTCAAAAAATAAAAAAATGTAAAGATGGTATGTCCTAAAAGAAAAATCAAAGGACAAAAATAATGAAAAAGGTAAAAAGGATGAAAAAATGAAACCCAAGAAAAGAAAAGACCATGAAAGTGTGCAAGTCAAAATGCCACTCCTAGTTATTTTTTATACAGAATAATTGATTGTGTGCAGCTTGTAATCTTTTCCACAATCCATGATAGTCAAACTTTTTAAGCTTAGCTATTTCATGTTTTCAATTTTATGCTTACAGATAGAGAATAAAATCTGACCAAACTGTTTAATCTTGGCAGATAAGTAAATTAGGTAGAGTAAATAAAAGGAGCTCAACTGTTTAATCTGAGCCCTTGGATGTAATAAGGTTAGACTTAGATAGATTACTAGTGTAAAAGAAAAGAAAATGTTTTGATAAGGGTGTGCCAGCGTAAGTGCACCCTAATAAAGAGAAGTAAAAATGGTAGGATGAGTAGGTGGGTAAGTAGAAGAAAGGTTGCAGAATCGTGATGATTGTTAGAAAAAGCATATTATTCACCCTCATCATTAAAGTTCTAAGGTATGGATGAAAATTAGACATGCATCAAGTCCACAAAGTCCAAATTGATTAACTTTCCTCACTCATTACACCTTTCACTTAACTAATTTACAATAAAAAGTCTTAAGTACCCAAAATCTTAAGTCAAAGGGGCTCATAGCATTTCTATAACTTCTGGAGGGACTAGACCGTCGGCCCAATGACTTACAGATCCTAAGTGCTAAAATCCCCCTTATAAACATTCACCCCTTTCAATTCACTCATATTCCCAAACAAATCCCTTTTTCTAAGAAAAAACATCATTTTCCTAAGGAAAAGTCATTTTCCCCTAATAAACCCCTTTTTCTCAAGATAAAACCTTGTTATCCTAGGAAAAGTGATCACCCCCATGAAAGAGACCCCTTTTCTCAAAAAACCCAAAAAATATTTTTCGCCTAAGTATAATGTGTTTATGACAAAGCAAATGAATGAAACACATTACACTTAGTGCTTTTCCATTTTCATATTAACTTTTAACTTTATATATATTAATTCCCAAAGAAATATAAACCCTTTCCCGTATGTTATAAGTAAATCCTTAATATTAATACGCCTCCCCGAAAGTTTGAAATATAAACTTTATAAAGCCGGACCTGACTAATGAGTTAATTAATTGACCAACAATTAATTAATAATCAAAGCACTTAGCCAATCAAATCACCCCCGACGCCCTAAACTTGCCTTAAACCACCATTTGATTAAACCCGCCCTGCTTAATCATTGGTCGGGCCCCTCCATTACCTCCATACAAAATACCCACCCCGATCACCGTACGATCGCATTCCCTTTAATCCAACATCTGTGAAACATATCAGGCGCCCTCCAACACCCGAACTTTACCCGCCCAATATGGGCTATTTTCCTTTGGGCCCCGATGCTATGTGGCACCCGTTGAGTAGCATCGGGCAGCCTTCCACCGAAACCACCTAGCCCACAAAAGCAGTGCAATCAAACCCGCTTGCTGCCTCCCGCTAAACGATAAAGCATTATATCATACCACCAAAAGCCAAAAGAAATTTTTCCCATACACTCGCCAAAGGTTGACATTGGCAATAAAACCAAAAAACCTCATCATTTTTGTTTTATCGTGCAAAAACATCCCAGACCTCCATGCAAGTGACTGACGAAGTCCAAACTGCCAACCTACGTCCAACCGCCAACCTGCAGAAGCCACTGAACTTCCAATCAACCCTCCAGTTCACATAGAGCTTTTGCAACTATGCACAGTCGCCCGTCGACCCCTTCAGAGCCAAAATTCCTAGTTATTCCAAGTATTTATCCAAGTTTACCAGAAACCCTGTCTCATTTCTGAACCAGTCACTCAATTGCTTGGAATTATTAAGTAATTAAATAAAAGAACTCCACAACGACCCCAAACTGCTCTATGTTCAAACCAAATTGCCCCAATTGACTGAAAACCCTTTCCCCCATTCTTAAATCCATAAGAACTAAGAATGGCCACTCTAGTTGTTATGGATGTCCAACCAGTTTCCACTCCCCACCTAGATTTAGACCATCTCGCTTTGGCAGAAAAAGACTTCTGAATCAAGGACACCTCTGTCCATGAGTCCCCACTGAAATTATGCTGCTGGTACAGAAACCAATACCTAAACCATGTAGACAAAATAGGTCTTTGGGAGTCTAATTTACCCAAGTACCAATTCCCTCGAGTACATATCTTTCTCGAAATTGTCCATTATTGCCATACAAACTACAGTCCCAGCCAAAGAGCAGTGATGTCCCCTGACCATACTGTACTTTTCACAGTCACTGCTGAATCCATCAATGAAATGCTGCAATTGCAACTAGGACAAAATCTGACCCCCATTTCTATTGGAGACCTACTAGACAAATTCCCCAGGATTACCCCTGCCAGACTGGCTGAAATATTCTAGACCTTTATTGTGGAAGACAAACATATTCCAAAAGATCCCCCCCATACATGTGGACCATATTTTCTAAACTGGGCCAGGACATTGTGTCAATGATATCTAATGTCTTAGGCTATACTACCAATGAATATCGATGAAATTATTCTTGCCTTTGTCTCCATCTTCACTCATGGGTAGCCCCCTGCCATCATGTTTGATTATGCCAAATTCATAGCAGATAAAATGCATGATCAATTCTTTAGAATGAGCAATGAAAGAGTATTTAAGTACTCCTCATTTTGTACCACCTTTTCTTATATTATCAAGCTGATAAATTCTCATTTACTCTTCAAAAACTTGATACCAGAGGCAACCCTAGGTTAGTAGTCTTCTAGACTCCTTTGATCCACAAATATGAATCACCATATCCATACACAGACTTCATAGATCTTTTTGTGCATCCTGTAGTGACCATGCTGCTAGGAAGTCCTCCTCCAAGGATCAATTTAGATATTAGGAGGATCCTACAGCTTTCAAAACAACACAAAGTGGGAGATTGGTACTTGTACCAAAATCACACTGAAATTAGAATCTATGGCTATGAGTTGGTAGCATACAAGTTACCCACATACCTCCCAATGAGGTTATTTTCTCTAGAGTAGTACAGGAAGATAATCAATTCAGATGAGGTACATTTTGTCAAAGCCAAAAAGAAGGTTGAACTTAGAAACAAAGATCAACTAGGCCCTTTTGTGTGCAATAGTAGAGAAGCTGGAAGAGAAGCAGAAGAAATCCTTCAAAAGCTCAAACTGAAACAAAGCTTCATATGGAGATATGGCCCCTTTGATTTCATCTGCAACAGAAGATAGAAAAATAAGTTGTCTCCCTATATCCACTACAGAATCCCTGAGATATAAAAATATGCAAATCAATTGGAATGGGTGGAAAACACTCTAGTGGGCAGAGATAGCACTGAAGTTGTTGTTGAAAATGAATTATTTGATCTAGAGAAAAGGCTTGATGAAGGTTCTTTCCTGCAGGTTCTAGGAGAATCTCAAGCACAACGAGAATCATAGGCACACAGTGAACAACAAACATAAGAAGAATTCCAGGTACCAGAAGAGTCAGAGCAACCATACATATGAGAGGAACTGACTCAAACAAATACACCAGAGCACATTAAGAGTACTCCCCCAGCTATGCAGACTCCTCTAAATGAGGAGAAGAACCTCAAAAGAGACAGAGAAGAGGCCACTCCTTCAGGCAGAGCAACTCCACAAACATATGTCAAAAGGCAAAGGTTAAATCCTTTCTCTGAGCAGGAATTCACAGAAGAAACTGTTGGAACCACAAGCACAGAAAGAGAAGGGAGCAGGCATGCTACTCCCTCTGGAGGCACACAAGAACCTTCCACATCTCATACTCAGATGTTGGAAAGACAACAAAGTGTTGAAGTGTCATCGTTTAGGATGCCAGCTGACCAAGACTAGGAGATCAGAGAAAAGTACAAGGAAATATAGGCCAATAATGAAAGGCTAAAATCCAAAAGCTATGCACAATTCTTAAAAATGGCTCCTACCAACCAGAAAAGGATGATGTCAGTTTATGATGTAAAGGAAGGAAAAATGGAGATGACATTCATGAAGCCTAGTACTCAGTAGCCCAAATCAACAGCTGACTATAAAAAGATAAATTTTGAAGTACTGGCAAAGGAAATCCATCCTATTGACTAGATTGAGCTACATAAACAAACAGGGGAGATGGTATATTCCACTTTAATAAGCAAAGCCAATGCAGCCCACTAGTTACGGAATGCGCTGAATAATATATCAACACGGTTTCAACTAGAGAAGGCTTCCTCAGAGGCCAAGGATACCAGAATCAAGTCCTTGGATGACTTAATCATAGAGTTGGGACATGATCCCAAAGATGTGAAGGTTGTAGAAAGGTTAATTAAAAAGAAGAATGATGACATAGCTTCCTTGAAAAAGCAACTCAAAATTCCACATCTTCATCATCCACAAACAGTAGAAGTCTTAGAGACTCAGAAAGAACAAGAAGATCTTATGGATTTGGTCCTTATGCTAAATGATCAGCTGAAAGAAATAGAGAACGAGTTGGGCACATTGATTCAGTCTAAACAGAGTGAGTTGGCCACCACTCCACAGACTGTTATTCCCACAGTCTCTACTACAGTTTCATCAGCATCGGCAGCTACTTTAGCACCAACAGCTCCACCTACTACAACCATGCCAGTCACAGCCGAGTCTACAACTACAGGTACATCAACAGAAAAGACAACAAAGTTAGTGAAAGCCATAGAGGAAATGACCATCCAGGCTACAGATCTAAAAAGGCTTAAGGAAAAAGTGACAAGCTTAGAAACTGACTGTAATCTTGGCCAAATAAAACAAAAAGAAGAAGCACAGAAAAACCGAAGGATGGGTGAGAGGATAAAGTTCCTTGAAAAATATTTAACATTGCAAAATCCACTAGGAAAAATTAAGGAGATGCTCTGGGCCAACATCATTGACTCTGTCAATGATGTTTGGCCATCAATTCAAGTAATATTCGAGAAACATAACTGGTGAAAGTGGCCACCAAAACAATACAAAAGATCAAGGAAGACCTGGGAGACCAACCTAAGGAGGCCGATTAACTCATCAAATTCTTGAACGGAAAAAATAGGGATGATCTAAGTGAGCTTGGTGTGGAGGATAGAACTGAAACCATCATCCAATTCAAAAAGGTTCTGACTAAAAGAAACCTTATGCTTAGTATAGAGAAAAGATGCCAAAGCATGCAAATTGACATTGACAGGTTCATGGAAAAGTTTCGAATTCTGATGGAAAAAGGCCTTCCTAGTCTATGGTCATCCATGATAAACTTATGACCCAACACGACTACACAGACAAATTAAGCAAGTTGGCTGAAGACCAAGCAAGCACTTCGGGAGTCAAAGCAGTGCCCACAGGAAAGGTATTATATGATAATTTAGAAAATCTATTCTTCCTGGAGCATGAGGTAAAGCATCTCTTTGTTAATAAGCCAAATTTTGCCAAATACATTGAGGCAGACGAGATATACAGAAAGATGCTCAAGGTAAAGTTACCTGAAGATGAATGGTGGATAAAATTGATGGATTTACTATAAGTTACCACAATAAATCTGATGGTAGCCAGATGAAACAGGTGAACAGGGTGAAAGAGGAACAGGTAAGGAGTATCAGTAAAGATTGAAAACAAAAAGTGATTCCAACACACAAATATTAGTCAACTTAAAGAGCTAAATTCAAACTGTAAATAGCCAACACAATCACAAGAAAAGGGACAGCATGATGCAGTTTTCCATCTGTCTCTATCTTCATGCTTGAAGATATTTTTGATTTCCTAGATGAATTCTCAAACTGTTATGAGATATTTTGTAATATTTTTTGTATAAATACTTCACATTTCGAAGTAGTCGAGGTGGATTCAAAGACATTTCTATAGACATTTTTTTCTCAAGTTAAGGAGCTATTGTATTAAGACTGGATTGGCTTGCTGAATCAAGGAATAAAGTAAAGATATTTCACAGGATTCTTGTGTAAAGTGGAAATCAAATAAGTATTATCTCTCATGTTTATTACTATTTCTTTTCATGTTTAAATAATCATATGTGTTTCTATGAAATCTAAATGGTAAACAAGGAATGATATTTCAGAACTAGCTTTAATGCTCTCTGTCTTGACTGTTTACATTCTCAATGTTTTCTACTAAACTCTCTTAGTCTGGGAATTCTTAATTGCTCCCTTACTTCCGTAGTTTCCCCCCTAGGTCTATAGTAAATGATTCTTAGTTGCCCTTTGCTCATGATCACCTCCTGCTCTTCATCTTGATCCCTGTCTAAGCATTCTTCATTGCCCTTTCACCCTGGTTAGGACTACCTCATCCATTAGAACCTAAAGATTTGCCTTTTGCTTTGCTAGCCTGCCTTATGAACTCTTCCTCTAATGATTGATCTAATCTAGTTAAGCCATCCGTTGATTGAATCCATAGCCCAACGACTTGAAGACCTTGTTCTATCCATCTGTTCCTAGAATCCCACCACCCAACCAAAATCAAAACCTTATGAGCACTAATAACTAGCCTAAAATCCCACCCAAAACAAAGTTAAATTAAAAATAGAGAGCCCTCTTTGGACTTAGGTTGGGTAGAACCTGGGTCCAAAAGATTAGGTTTGTGGTTACCTTGGATTATTCCTTATTTTTATAACTTCTAGGGAAGACATCTGAGTGATAGCATAGTGGCGACTCCACTAGGGATCAACAACCCCTTAGTCTTAATAAACCTTTGAGAAATTTCAAATTTTTATTTCAAGCCTCTTGAAGGGTTTATTAGAAGTTATTTATAAAATTTCATAAAAAATAAATAATTAGAAAAAGCTTGAAATCTGGCTTCAAGGAGAACTCATTATACTCGGGTCAACCTTGATCCAAACCCTCCACCAGTATTTGACAATCCCAACCTTATTTTGAGAATATCCAAAAGACAAGAAAGTTCAGTAAGCCCAATACCTTTAATTAAAGCAGATTCATGTCCTGATGAGTGGTTGTTTTTAGAAGACCTCCCTTTTGACGAGTCATTTGACCTTTCCCTATTTAGAACCAAGTCTGAAAGTGCACTTGATGACATAGTTCTAGATCTAGAATTCATTAAATATCTTGAGGTCCAAAGGGCAAACGAGTCAATAGATCAGTACATTCTAAATTCCCCTTAGTCTTCCCTTACTACTGTTAAGATCCCTGAACTTTCTAAAATAGCTTCAACTGCCTTTAGTTCACCATTATTCCCTCCTATCTCTGAAGTTCATTCCACACCTTCACTTCCCCACCAACCTATCACTACCCATCAAACACCTAGTACCCCCAGTTCCCCATCAACCTTTGAAAAACCCCCTGTTACCCCAACTCCAGTTCTCAGTTCTACCCAACTTCGAGCCATGGCAAATAGATATGCCCCTCTTATGCTACCTACCCCATGAGGTGCCATGCCACAAGACTACCAGAGTAAAATTGTCCTATTTGATGGCACAAGATCCTACACAGCACAACAACATACAAGAAAGTTAACAGGTCATTTCGAATTGCATGAAATTGATATTGGAGATGTCCAAATCAGAATTTTTGCCCAAACTCTAGTAGGAGATGTGAGAACATGGTTTAGATCTCTGCCTAACAATAATATAGATAGTTTAGAATTTTTTTACCAACAATTTTTAAATAGATGGGAAAATAAAAAGAACCCTCTTCAAATTATTTCCAAATATGAAAACATCAAGAGGGGACCAAATGCAGTTCAGGACTACTGTACTAGATTTAACAGTGTATACAATGCAATACCAGCCGACCTTAGACCCCCGCGCGACTTAGCTCTGATAAAGTTTCTTGATGGGTTTGACACTGATATGGCATTTCAACTTAGAGAGAGGAACCCTCCAACTCTAGAAGATATGCAGAGTGCAGCAGTTAGTTTAGAAGCTAATCTGCTAGCAAAAATAGCTAGGCTTAGGAACGAAAGGAGAGCACCCTTGAAAGATGAAGCTTCACCCTTTGACCTTAAAATGGATGCTCCGGCCAAAGGAATGGAAAAACGGATGGATAGGATAGAAAACATTGAAAGGAAACCCCACTGGGACAACCAATAGGCATCTCCAGTGAGAAATCCAAACTTTAGGAAGAATAAAAACCAAAATACTAGAAAAAATGGGCCTAATCAGAATATTAGACCTCCTTTCCAAGAAAACTATGCTGAAAATTCCCATTCAGAAGACCCTGAGCAAGACACTCAAATTAATTTAATGGGATTAGATGAAGAAGAAATTGTCTTTCTGACTCAAGATGATCAGGAATTACACATGCTTCAGTAGTTGCAGACCCAATCTAGAGAATCTTTCGATTACAAGCAAGGGTATGATTCTGCTACCTTCGAAGTGCATAAATAGTACAATTTGAGGAGCAAAAAGAACATTGATGTTCCATACCAAAACAAGAAAGCAATACCATATCAGCCTAAGAAAATTAAAGCAGCTCCAGTTACAAAAACTCTCCAAATCCTCTCTAGACCAAATTAAAACCCTCCCAGTCCCACCATTGAAGATGTAACCAATGACCAACCTTCTAATGAGAAACCTTCCACTTCAGTCCCTCCAAGGAAATAGTGGAACAACCTCCAGAAATTGTATTAGAAAATCCACTAAAAAAGACTCGAAACACTGAAAAAGAAGAACAAACTACTCCAAACCCTATTGTTAAGATTTCAAATGCTCAAACAGACAAATCCCCTTTGCCTTTCAATTTGGGAGTAGAGGTGGCCAAACTAAAAATCTCAGTTCCTTTAACAGAACTGATTAAACATGAAACTTACAAATCTCAAATAAGCAAATATTGAAACTTCTTTGAGAATGAAGACTTTGTTAACTTATTTGATGATCAGTCTGAGTTAATTTTCGGTCTTGATGTTAATGGAAAACCAGTGAAAGGAGGGATACCACCCTTCTACATTGGCCTTAACATTCACGATAAAACCCTACACAGTGCCATGCTAGACTCTGGGGCTTCACACAATCTAATGCCTAAATCTATTATGGAGAAGATAAACTTGGATATCACTAGGCCTTACAAGGACTTGTTTTCATTTGATTCAAGCCAAGTTAAGTGCCTAGGACTTATAAAAGACCTGTGTGTTTGCCTAGTGTAGTTCCCTGCTAAGACCATTCTTATGGACATAGTTGTTGTTAATATACCACCTAAATGTGACATGCTGTTGTCTAGATCATGGGGTGCTAAACTCCAAGGATCTCTGCAACTGGACATGTCATATGCTACAATATCAGTGTTTGGACATCCAAAAAAACTGTATAGAGATACCTTGATGAAGTATGTAGTGAGTAGCCAAGAGAGGCCTCAAAACTTTCCTATATATTCTATGCATTCTAACATCGATTCTTTCATTATGTACAATGCTGAAACAAACCAAGAAAACACTTCGAATAACATTACTTCATAACCAAAATAAATTGCAGTTGTAGCAGAAAATCAAATTTTCTAAATTCAACAACTTTCAAATAATAAAGATGATCAAGATACCTTAACCAAAGAAGATTTTGTTCCCCTAGACAATAAGAATTATGAAAATGAAATACTATGGCATCTTGAATTTGATGGGTCAGTAAACAAACTAGGTGCATGAGCATGAGTGTGGATTTACACCTTAGAGAATGATCATTTAGAGGGTCATGCCTATAGATTGAACTTCAAATGTACTAACAACATGGCCGAGTACGAAGTACATATTTTAGGTCTCAAATTGGTCAAAAGGTTAGGAGCTATAAGAGTCTCTATTATGGGAGATTCTGAGTTGGTTATTAAACAAATCAATGTTGTATATATGACTAGAGATCCTATGTTAGGTTTTTATAGAGGAACAGTTGTAGAAATATTAAATACTTTTTTAGAAACTAAGCTTGCAGTCATCCCAAGAAAACACAATACGCAAGCTCATAGTTTAGTTATGTTTGCCAGCACTTGCAAGTTACCATTTCAGCCTAACCTGATGTACACTGTTGAGGTTAGGCACAGACCTGCTATCCCTGACAACTTAAAAAACTAGCAAGTATTCACTAATGACCAACAAATAAACAATTTTCTATCTTTAAATGAATAATTTGTAAATAGCAACATAGATACTGACATAACATTAGATCTTGATTTTACAGATAAAACAGAGATTAAAAAGTTAGAAGATGAAGAAGAGATAGATAGATTCCATCCCACAAAGTTACAAAATTATATATTCAAAACCTAAAGCAAATTGAAATTGATGAGATAATTGACGTAGACTCTGAAATCATCAATCTCAAAGATAATTTTTTGCCCAAAGGATTAGCTCCTTTTGGAGGACTTGTTTGATTCAAACGATGTCCCTAGAAAGCCTTAAATGGAACCCTTAAAATCAGACATCGAGGAGTGCAACATAGGCTCTGAGGAAGATCCTAAATTGATAAAACTTTCAAAGTCTTTACCTCCTAATGAAAAAGTGAAATACATAGAACTGCTAAAGGAATTCCAAGATGTTTTTGCTTGGAGTTATGAGGACCTTAAGTCCTATGATACCAACATAATATAACATACCATCCCCTTAAAAGAAAACCAGAAACCTTTTAGACATAAGCTTAGAAGGATTAATCCCATTCTATTGCCTTCTATTGAAAAGGAAATTAAAAGAATGTACGAAGCCAAGATCATAGCACCAATTAGATTCTCTGATTGAGTTTCTAATCTGGTACCCACAAGAAAGAAAACTGGTGAAATTAGACTGTGTGTTGACCTTAGGAATCTCAATAAAGTTTCACTCAAGGATAACTACCCTCTTCCCAAAATGGATCACATATTACAAAGGGTAGTAGGTTCAACCAAAATCTCATTGTTAGATGAGTTTTCTGGTTATAACCATATTTTAGTCCACCCAGACGACTAGGCAATGACTGCATTCACCACTCCTTGGGACACTTTCATGTATGTAAAGATGCCTTTTGGGTTAAAGAATGCAGGGGCCGCCTTTCAAAGAGCTATAGATATAGCTTTTGCTAAGGAAATCCATGACTTCCTTGTAATATACTTAGATGATATCACCGTATTCTCTAAATCTGATCAACAACACCTGGATCATCTAAGGCAGGTCTTCACCAAGTGTAGGAAGTATGGAATTTCTCTGAATCCTAAAAAATATTTATTTGGGTTGCAAGAGGGAAAATTGTTAGGCCACATAATCTCTAAAGATGGTATCCAGATAGATCCTGCAAGAATTGAAGCCATTTTACAGATACCACATCCTAGGTAAAATAAACTTTCTAAGAAGATTTATTTCTAACTTAGCAGAACTAATTAGATTATTAAATAACACGCTGAAGAAAGATTCAAATATTAAATGGAAACTTGAGGTTAAGAGGTCTTTTGAAGATATAAAGCTAGCCTTAACAAAAACACCAGTTCTGATAAGTCCAATGTTTGATAGGGATTTCATCATATTTTACTTCACCTAAAAACACACAATTGATGCAGTCCTACTGCAGAAGAATGATCATGGTTTTGAACAACCAATAGCCTTCTTTAGCAAAGCCCTGAGGGATGCACCTTTAAAGTACAATATAATGGAAAAGCAAGCTTTGGCTCTAGTCAAAGCCATCAAAGATTTCAAAGTTTATATCATATATTTTCATGTAATAGCTTATGTTCCCAATGCTGTAGTCAAAGACATCCTAACACAGGATGGTCGTAAATGGATATCTACTATATTAGAATATGAATTAGAAATTAAACCTACAAAATTGATCAAAGGCCAAGGTTTAGCCAAGCTCATGGTTGAATCAAACTGTTAGGCCCTAGAAATAAATTTTATTGCAGAATTGTATAATGAAGAGGAGATGGTGACTCCACTGATCAACCAGGCCTTTACTGACTCCCCATGGTATGCTGACATTATATACGTTCTACAAAATCTACAAGTTCCTCCTGAATTATCCAGGACTAAAAGTAGATTCTTAAAAGTGAAATCTTTAAAGTTTTGTATAATTGACAATGCTTTATTTTGGAAAAATCATGAAGGCATCCTTCTTAATTGTTTATTAAAAGACGAATCTGACAAAATATTACAGGAGTTTCATGCAGGTAACTGTGGAGAACATCTTTATTGGAAAACCACAGCTGACAAGATCCTAAGGGCTGGTTTTTATTAGCCCACTCTATTTTTTGATGTCAAGAAATTTGTAACCTCATGTCATAAATGCCAGATTTTTGAAGGGAAGAAAAAACTTTTACCATTACCCTTGAAGCTAATATCTGTTGAAGCACCATTTCAACAGTGGGGTCTTGACTTCATTGGTGAAATCCATCCCCCTTCCTCTGCCCAACATCGATGGATCATGACTGCTATAGATTATTTCACAAAGTGGATAGAAGCTATACCCTCAAGACAGACCATCGATACTGTCATAATAAACTTCTTTGAGGCCAAAATTCTGTCCAAATTCAGATGCCCCACCAAAATCATCACTGACAATGTAGTAGATTTCAAATCTAAGAGAATGATTGATTTCTGTAATAAATATCATATAAACCTAGGTCACTCCACAGCCTACTATCCCTAAGGAAATGGACTAGCAGAGTCTTACAGCGAGAGCTTAGTGAATATCATCAAAAAATTGT
Organism: Pinus taeda; assembly: GCA_000404065.3. NCBI lineage: Eukaryota > Viridiplantae > Streptophyta > Pinopsida > Pinales > Pinaceae > Pinus > Pinus taeda. The sequence continues at coordinate 142,531 of APFE030257173.1, forward strand.
TGGAGGATAACAAGAAAACCTGGAACAAGAAGCTAGTAAATGCCTTGTGGGTAGATAGGCTGACCACAAAGAAATCCATTGGTACCAGTCCTTATCAGCTAGTTTATGGAATGGAGGTTGTTTTCCCATCTTCCTTGGGAACACCAGTGATGAAATTACTCCAAGAAGTGCAGGTTGAGCCAAATGATATTCAAAGGAGAATTAACCAGACAATTCACTTGTAGCAGACCAGGGAAGAAGTGTATATCAGGTCCCAAATAGTGCAGGAAAGAATCAAGAAAGCTTTTGACAAAAGGACTAAGGCAGAAGATTTTTACCTAGGAGATGAAGTTTTGAAATGGGACTCAAGAAGGGAGGATAAAGGTAAACATGGGAAGTTTGACTTCCTATGGAAAGGCCCTTATAACATTTATGCTTTTAGGGGTAATAATGATTTTTTCCTCAAATAATTGGATGGCACAGAAGTAGAAGGAGGACTAGTTAATGGTTGAATGCTTAAGAACTACATAGATCCTAGTCACTGATTTTACTAATCACTTGTACATATTTTATTCTTCAAAAAGTTTAGTGTTGATTGGATGGTAATTTTTGGAGTTGAAGCCCAAAGAGAAGGCCCTAAGATTCAAAAGTTTCACTATCATAAATAGCAATAATGCAGAAAAGTGAAAGGGAAAAGTTGCAGAGTAAGATCACAGTAATTCAGAAGGCCATTGATCTACTAGTTCTTGACATTTCACTAGGAAATGCCATCCCCAGGTGGAGCCATTGTTAGGTTCCTATACTAATAGGAGTCATAATTTTTGAATGGCTGAGATCAAACCTATAATATGTACATACCTTTTCTTTCTGCAAATGTTTTCCATATTCAAAAAATTAAAAAATGTAAAGAGGGTATGTCCTAAAAGAAACATCAAAGGACAAAAATAATGAAAAAGGTCAAAAAAGATGAAAAAATGAACCCCAAGAAAAGAAAAGACCATGAAAGTGTGCAAGTCCAAATGCCACTACTAATTATTTTTGATGCAGAATAATTGATTGTGTGTAGCTTGTAATCTTTGCCACAATCCATGATAGTCAAACTTTTTAAGCTTGGTTATTTCATGTTTTCAATTTTATGCTTATAGATAAAGATTAAAATCTGACCAAACTGTTTAATATTGGCAAATAAGTAGATTAGGTAGAGTAAATAAAAGGAGCTCAAATATTTAATCTGAGCCCTTGGATGTAATAAGGTTAGACTTAGATAGATTACTATTGTAAAAGAAAAGAGAATGTTTTGATAAGGGTGTGCCAGCTTAAGTGCACCCTAATAAAGAGAAGTAAAAATGGTAGGATGAGTAGGTGGGTAAGTAGAAGAAAGGTTGTAGAATCGTGATGATTGTTAGAAAAAGCATATTATTCACCCTCATCATTAAATCTCTAAAGTATGGATGAAAATTGGACATGCATCAAGTCCACAAAGTCCAAATTGATTAACTTTCCTCACTTATTACACCTTTCACTTAACTAATTTACAATAAAAAGTCTTAAGCACCCAAAATCTTAAGTCAAAGGGGCTCAGAGCATTTCTTTGACCTCTGGAGGGATCGGACCCTCGACCCAATGACTTACAGATACTAAGTGCTAGAAGTCCCCTTATGAGCATTGACCCCTTTCAATTCACTCATATTCCCAAACAAATCCCTTTTTCTAAGAAAAAACATCATTTTCCTAAGGAAAAGTCATTTTCCCCTAATAAACCCCTTTTTCTAAAGATAAAGCATTGTTATCCTAGGAAAAGTAATCACCCCCATGAAAGAGACCCCTTTTCTCAAAAAACCCAAAAAATATTTTTAGCCTAAGTATTATGTGTTTATGACAAAGCAAATGAATGAAACACATTACACTTAGCGCTTTCCCATTTTCATATTAACTTTAAATTTATATATATTAATTCCCAAAGCAATATAAACCCTTTCCCGTATGTTACAAATAAATCCTTAATATTAATACCCCTCCCTGAAAGTTTGAAATATAAACTTTATAAAACCTGGACCTGACTAATGAGTTAATTAATCGACCAACGATTAATTAATAATCAAAACAGTGTGCCAATCAAATCACCCCTAACGCCCTAAACCTGCCTTAAACCACCATTTGATTAAATCCGCTGTGCTTAATCATTGGTCGGGCCCCTCCATTACCCTTCATACAAAATCCCCACCCTGATCACTGTACGATCACATTCCCTTTAATCCAATGGTTGTTAAACATATTGGGCGGCCTCCAACACCCGAACTTTACCCGCCCGATATGGGCTATTTTCCTTTGGGCCCCGATGCTACGTGGTGCTCGATGAGTAGCATCAGGCAACCTTCCCCCGAAATCAGCCAGCCCACAAAAGCAGGGCGATCGAACCCGCTTACCGCCTCCCTTTAAATTACGAAGCATCATATCATCCCAATAAAATCCAAAAGAACTTTTTCCCATACACCCGCCAAAGGTTGACATTGGCAGTAAAACCAGAAAACCTCATCATTTTTGTTTTATCATGTAAAAACGTCCCAGACCTCCATGCAAGCGACTAACGACGTCCAAAATGCTAACCTACGTCCAACCGACAACCTGCAGAAGCCACTGAACTTCAAGTCAACCCTCCAATTCACATAGACCTTCTACAACTGTGCACAGTCGCTCATCGACCCGTTCAGAGCCAAAATTCCCAGTTATTCTAGGTATTTATCCAAATTTACCAGAAACCCTGTCTCATTTATGAACCAGTCACTCAATTGCTTGGAATTATTAAGTAATTAAATAAAATAACTCCAAAAAGACCCCAAACTGCTCTATATTCAAACCAAATTGCCCCAATTGACTGAAAACCCTTTTCCCCATTCTTAAATCCACAAAAAGTAAGAATGGCCACTCTAGTTGCTATGGATGTCCGACTAGTTTCCACTCCCCACCTGGATTTACACCATCTCCCTTTGGTGGACAAAGACTTCCAAATCAAGGACACCTCTGTCCATGAGCCCCCACTGAAATTATGCTGTCGATATAGAGACCAATACCTAAACCATGCATACAAAATAGGTCTTTGGGAGTATAATTTACCCAAGTACCAATTCCCTCGAGTACATATCTTTCCCGAAATTGTCCATTATTGCCATACAAACTACAGTCCCAGCCAAAGAGCAGTGACGTCCCCTGACCATACTGTACTTTTCACCATCACTGTTGAATCCATCAATGAAATGTTGCAGTTGCAACCAGGACAAAATTTGACCCCCATTTCTATTGGAGACCTGCTAGACAAATTCCTCGGGATTACCCCTGCTAGATTGGCTGAAATATTCCAGACCTTTATTGTGGAAAAGAAACATATTCCAAAATATTCTCTCCCATACATGTGGGCCATATTTTCTAAACTGGGCCAAGACATTGTGTCAATGATATCTAGTGTCTTAGGCTATACTACTAGTGAGTATATCGATGAAATTATTCTTGCCTTCATGTCCATCTTCACTCCTGGGAAGCCCCCTGCCATCATGTTTGATTATGCCAAATTCATAGCAGATAAAATGCATGATCAATTCTTTAGAATAAAAAAGGAAAGAGTATTTAAGTACTCCTTAGTTTTGTACCACCTTTTCTTATATTATCAAGCTGATAAATTCTCATTTACTCTTCAAAAACTTGATACTAGAGGCAACCCTAGGTCAGTAGTCTTCTAGACTCCTTTGATCCACAAATATGAATCACCATATCCATACACATACTTCATAGATATTTTTGTGCATCCTGTAGTAACCATGTTGCTAGGAAGTCCTCCTCCAAAGATCATTTCAGATATCAGGAGGATCATATAGCTTTCAAAACAACACAAAGTGGGAGATTGGTACTTGTACCAAAATCACACTGAAATTAGAATTTATGGCTGTGAGTTGGCACCATACAAGTTACCCAGATTCCTCCCAATGAAGTTATTTGCTCTAGAGTATTACAGGTAGATAATCAATTCAAATGAGGTACATTTTGTCAAAGCCAAAAAGAAAGCTCAACTCATAATCAAAGATCAACTAGGCCCTTTTGTGTGCAACAGTAGAGAAGCTAAAAGGGAAGAGGAAGAAATCCTTCAAGGGCTCAAAATGAAACAAAGCTTCATATGGAGATATGACCCCTTTGATTTCATCTGCAACATAAGACAGAAAAACAACTTGTCTCCCTATATCCACCACAGAATCCCTGAGATAGAAAAATATGCAAATCAATTGGAATGGGTGGAAAACACTCTAGTGGATAGAGATAGCAATGAATTTGTTGTTGAAAATGCATTAATTGATCTAGAGAAAAGGCTTGATGAAGGTTCTTTCCTGCAGGTGCCAGGAGAATCTCAAGCACAAGGAGAATCACAGGCACACAGTGAACAACAAATAGAAGAAGAATTCCAGGTACCATAAGAGTCAGAGAAACTAGACATATCAAAGGAACTAACTCAAACAATCATATCAGAGCACATTAAGAGTACTCCCCCAGCTATGCAAACTCCTCTAAATGAGGAGAAGAACCTCAAAAGAGACAGAGAAGAGGTCACTCCTTCAGGCAGAGCAACTCCACAAACATATGTCAAAAGGAAAAGGTTAAATCCTTTCTCTAAGTAGGAATTCACAGAAGAAACAGTTGGAGCCACAAGCATAGAAAGAGAAGGGAGCAAGCATGCTACTCCCTCTGGAGGCACAGAAGAACCTTCCACATCACATACTCAGATCTTGTAAAGACAAAAAAGTGTGGAAGTGTCCTCGTTTAGGATGCCAGCTGACCAAGACCAAGATATCAAAGAAAAGTACAAGGAAATATAGGCTAGGAATGAAAGGCTAAAAGCCCAAAGCTATGCACAATACTTAAAAATGGCTCCTACCAACCAGACAAGGCTGATGTCAGCCTATGATGTAAAGGAAGAAAAATTGTAGATACATTCATGAAGCCCACCACTCAGCAGCCCAGATCAGCAGTCGACTATAAAAAGATAGATTTTGAAGTACTGGCAAAGGAAATCCATCTTATTGACTAGATTAAACTGAACAAACAAACAGGGTAGATGGTATATTCCACTTTAACAAGAAAATCCATTGTAGCCCACCAGTTACAGAATTCGTTGAATAATATATCAGCACAGTTTCAACTAGAGAAGGCCTCCGCACAGGCCAAGGATCCCATAATCAATTCCTTGGAGGACTTAATCATAAAGTTGAGACATGATCCCAAAGATGTGAAGGCTGCAAAAAGGTTAATTAAAAAGAAGAATGATGACATAGCTGCCTTGAAAAAGCAACTCAAAATTCCACATCTTCATCATCCACAAATAGCAGAAGTCTTAGAGACTCAGAAAGAATAAGAAGAGCTTATGGACTTGGCCAGTAAGCTAAATGATTAGCTGAAAGAAACAAAGAAGGAGTTGGACACATTGATTCAGTATAAACAGAGTGAGATGGCCACCACTCCACAGACTGTTATTCCCACAGTCTCTATTATCGTTCCCTCAACATCGGCAGCTACTTTAGCACCAACAGCTCCACCTACTATAGCCATTCCAATCACAGCCGAGTCTACAACTGCAAGTACATCAATAGAAAAGACAACAGAGTTAGTAAAAGCCATGGAGGAAATGACCATCCAGGCTACAGAGCTAAAAAGGCTTAAGGAAAAAGTGACAAGCTTAGAAACTGACCGTAAGCTTGCCCAAATACAACAAAATGAAGAAGCACAGAAAAACCTAAGGATGGGTGAGAGGATAAAGTTCCTTGAAAAATATTTAACATTGCAAAAGCCACTAGGACAAATTAAGGAGATGCTCTGGGCCAACATCATTGACTCTATCAATGATGTTTGGCCATCAATCAAGTAATATTTGAGCAAACAGAACTGGTGAAAGTGGCCACCGAAGCAATACAAAAGATCAAGGAAGACCTGGGAGACCAGTCTAAGGAGGTTGATCAACTCATCAAATTCTTGAATGGAAAAACACGGATGATCTAAGTGAGCTTGGTGTGGAGGATAGAACTGAAACCATCATCCAATTCAAAAAGGTTATGACTAAAAGAAACCTTATGCTTAGTCTAGAGAAAAGATGCCAAAGCATGCAAATTGACATTGACAGATTCATGGCAAAGTTTCGAATTCTGAGGGAAAAATGCCTTCCCAGTCCTATGGTCATCCAGGATAAACTTACTACTCAACAGGACTACACGGACAGATTAAGCAAGTTGGCCAAAGACCAAACAAGCACTTTAGGGGTTAAAGCAGTGCCCACAGGAAAGGTATTATATGATAATTTAGAAAATCTATTCTTCCTAGAGCATGAGGTAAAGCATCTCTTTGTTAATAAGCCAAATTTTGCCAAATACATTGAGGTAGACAAGATATACAAAAAGATGCTCAAGGTAAAGTTTCCTAAAGATGAATGGTGGGTAAAATTGACAAATTTACTATAAGTTACCACAGTAAATCTGATGGCAGCCAGAGGAAACAGGTGAACAAGGTCAAAGAGTAACAGGTAAAGAGTATTAGTGAAGATTGAAAACAAAAAGCGATTCCAGCACACAAATATCAGTCAACTTAAAGAGCTAAATTTGAACTGCAAACAACCAACACAATCACAATAAAAGGGATAGCATGATGTAGTTTTCCATCTACCTCTATCTTCATGCTTGAAGATATTTTTGATTTCCTAGATTAATTCTCAAACTGTTATGAGATATTTTGTAATATTTTTTGTATAAATACTTCACATTTCGAAGTAGTTGAAGTGGATTCAAAGACATTTCTATAGGCATTTTTTTCTCAAGTTAAGGAGCTATTGTATTAAGACTAGATTGGCTTGTTGGATCAAGGAATAAAGTAAAGATATTTCACATGATTCTTGTGTAAAGTGGAAATTAAATAAGTATTATTTCTCATGTTTATTACTATTTCTTTTCTTGTTTAAATAAAAATCATATGTGTTTCTATGAAATTTGAATGGTAAACTAGGAATGATATTTCAGAACTAGCTTTAATGCTCTCTGTCTTGACTATTTACATTCTCAACGTTTTTTGCTAAACTATCTTAGTCTAGGAATTCTTAATTGCTCCCTTACTTCTGTAGTTTCCCCCCTAGGTCTATAGTAAAGGATTCTTAATTTCCCTTTGCCCATGATCACCTCCTACTCTTCATCTTGATTCCGGTCTAAGGATTCTTCATTTCCCTTTCACCCTAGTTAGGACTACCTCATCCATTAGAACCTCAAGATTTGCCTTCTGGTTTGCTAGCCTATCCTGTGAACTCTTCCTTTAGTGATTGATCTGATCTAGTTAAGCCATACATTGATTGACTCCATATCCCAACGGCTTGAAGGCCTTGTTCTATCCATATGTTCCTAGTGTTGTATAGGTAAATCCCCTCTACGGATAGAGGCGATCCCTACTAGCCCAACAGGGGTCTAGCAACAATCGAACAATGCTACATTGCAGGTTCCTAGTTGTAATTAACAAGTGGGTGAGAATAACCTACTTGGATTCCAACGCTTGTTTGTCGAGAGATATTCCTCTCGTTCCTTCGCTCCAGCCGATCACAATTCCCCGCTATCCTCGCGGATGAATACCTGCACAAGCAAAAGAGAGCAAACAAAAGTGTAAAATCTACTAACAACAACTATGTATCAGTCAGGAAAGATACAATTTGAATTAATCAATCATTGAACAAATGTAAATGGAACCATAAGAGTAGTCATCTATCTTTATTAACAAAAGTAGAGTAAGGTACAACCGGTGTCCTGACGCTGAGTCCTTCCTTAGAGGGTCCAGCCAGCATATCTTCCAAGCATTCACCTTTGGAGCAAATCTCCCAAGTCAAAAGGTCTCTCTCTCACATACAAGGCAACAAGCTTATGACCTTTCTCAAGCTCAAAACAATCCTCACACAACACACCAAGGCCTACCAAGAGCAGCACTAAAATGTACAAAGAATTCCTCAATCAAAGTCTCTATCTTCCAAAACTAGCTGCTCATGGGCCATGGAGGAGGCTTATAAAGAGAAGGAGTCTCCATGAATAGGTAAGGATGAGTTCTTCCCCACAATAAGTGGATGGTCAGTCGAACAGACATGCCAGAGAAAGGATGGCGACCTCAGCAATGCTAACAACCAGTTCTGGAGGGATCTGGAAGGCTGGTTGTTGGAACAAATTCGCCCAATCAGGATCAGCGCGGAAAACCCGTGAACTTCCGCGCTGACATCGCAAACCGACGTAGAGGAAGTCTGGTCAGCGCGAAAGGGACCAACGGAGGGAGCGCTGTTCGTAGAAATGGGACCAGCGCGGAAAAGACGTGTGCTTCCGCGCTGGCAGCGCAACAACAACATTGGCCTCCGCTTGTCAGCGCGGTTATTTTACAAACAGACGCGATGATCCATTTAACTTAGGCACAGAGGGTTTTTTAGCCATTTTTGAGGAGCATGAGTATGGGTGAATGTGGTTTATAGCACAGTAGGGAGACTGACATGATGGCAGTGACATTTTACTGTGTAACAGATGCCCCCTAAAGCATGAAGCCCGAGAGAGTGGGAGGGGTGAAATGCTTTACAAGACTGCTGGACTGGAACACCAGTGGAGAGAAACCTGCAGGCGGATACAACTGATATTTCAATTACATGTAGTCTAGGCATGGGCGCAGCCATCCAAAAGACATATGGAAAGAAGGTCTGTGGCGTGGACGCAGCCACCTGGCTGAGAAGACCAGAATGATAAGAGGTATGGTCGCAGCCATCCTTAAGAGGACTCAGGTATGGTCGCAACCATCCATCAATGAGTCATGTAATGATGTCCCACAAAATCGCAACCTGGTCCATAATGGACTAGAACCAGGGCCTTGCGCTCCATCCGGACCCGAACAAAGTACAAGTCCAAACATGTGAATATATGTGTCGAAGTCGAACATGCTTGAACATCATCTGATTACCAGCCAATGATGAGAGCTGTTAACAGATGCGAGAGGGGACACCAATAATGACGATGGTCCTCAAGGTACTATAGGTACAATCCACGGCATGTGAATAAATGAGCCGATGTCGAACACCCGCAGAATCATCCGATCGGAGGCCAATGATGAAAACCTCACGTCAAACACGAAGAACCTGCCATTAAGGCATGCAGGCCCCAAGGTACCTGAAGGGAGTCTCTAGGTCACTCCTGGATAATGAGCTGAAGTC
>APFE030257173.1:153614-170360 GCA_000404065.3 Pinus taeda
AAGTGGGTGAGAATAACCTACTTGGATTCCAACGCTTGTTTGTCGAAGAGATAATCTTCTCGCTCCTTCGCTCCAGCCGATCACAATTCCCCGCTACCCTCGCGGATGAACACCTGCACAAGCAAAAGAGAGCAAACAAGAACGTAAAATCTACTAGCAACAACTATGTACCGGTTAGGAAAGATACAATTTGCATGAATCATTCATTGAACACATGTAAATGGAACCATAAGAGTAGTCATCTATCTTTATTAATAAAAAGTAGAGTAAGGTACAACCGAGGTCCTAACGCTGCGTCCTTCCCTAGAGGGTCCAGCCAGCATGTCTCCCAAGCATTCACCTTTGGAGCAAATCTCCCAAGTCAAAAGGTATCTCTCTCACATACAAGGCAACAAACTCATGACCTTCCTCAAGCTCAAAGCAATCCTCACACAACACACCAAATGCCTACAAAGAGCAGCACTAATGCACTAAGAATTCCTCAATCAAAGTCTATATTTTCCAAAACTAGCTGCTCATGGGCCATGGAGGAGGCTTATAAAGGAGAAGGAGTCTCCATGAATAGGCAAAGGATGAGTTCTCCCCCACAATAAGTGGATGGTCAGTCGAACAGACATGCCAGAGAAAGAATGGCGACCTCAACAATGCTAACAACCAGTTCTGGAGGGATCTGGAAGGCTGGTTGTTGGAACAAATTCGCCCAAACAGGATCAGCGCGAAAAAACAGTGAACTTCCGCGCTGACATCGCAAACCGACGTAGAGGAAGTCTGGTCAACGCGAAAGGGACCAACGGAGGGAGCGCTGTTCGCAGAAATGGGACCAGCGCGGAAAAGACGTGTGCTTCCGCGCTGGCAGCGCAACAACAACATTGGCCTCCGCCTGTCAGCGCGGTTATTTGACAAATAGGCGCGATGATCCATTTAACTTAGGCAAAGAGGGTTTTTTAGCCATTTTTGAGGAGCATGAGTATGGGTGAATGTGGTTTATAGCACAGTAGGGAGACTGACATGATGGCAGTGACATTTTACTGTGTAACACCTAGAATCCCACCACCCAACCAAAATCAAAACCTTATGAGCACTAAGAACTAGCTTAAAATCCCACCCAAAACAAAGTTAAATTATAAAGAGAGAGCCCTCTCTAGACTTAGGTTGGCTAGAACCCAGGTCCAAAATATTAGGTTTGTGGTTACCTCGGATTATTCCTTCTTTCTATAACTTCTACGGAAGACATCTAAGTGATAACAATATGTATGTATGAATATTTCTGAAACGTGTTGTTGGTTTAACCATCACTTTGGGTTGCCAGCTAACTTGCCTTCCATGTTGTGATGCATCTTTTATTGTGTGTTCCCTTTTTAACTCTGTGCTATCACAGGTTTCCAAGGGGTGCACTCATCCCAACTCCCGTGTGTTAGAACCTTTCATGCATCTTCCTTGGCTCACTGCACGGGTCACACCCTTGCTACCAACAGAGTTGTCTTACTTTCCTCTGTGCGAAATTGCGGTCAAGGTATTACCGTACGAACCACTTTTAGGACTCCTACACCAAACAGTCTAAGGTCTAATTGGGACTTCTTACTGGGGAGACACCCTGACATGTTGGCGGGTCCAGCATTGTCAACATTTCTGGCACTAGAAGGAGGGCCAGATGACAAGCTGTGTCCCCTCATCTTGTTTTGAACCTTTGCATATCTATCATGGATTCTTGCACTCTCCTCCCTCTGCGATGTTTTTCGAATCACGAGAATGTTACCATCACGAGGGAGTTTTTCAATCTCTTGTCCACTTACACATATGATGGTGAAGGCGAAGTCACCTGGCCTAAGTTCTTACATGAATTCTTTCCATGCTTCATGAGGAAGATTTATGTTTTGATGAACAGACTAGCTTGCTGCTTGCATACACACTTCGTGAATCTCCACTTAGGTGGATGTGCATCCTACTGGCTAACAACGTGCACTCACTTGAGCACTTTTGTGATCTCATTGAAGACACTTTCTATCATTTTGATCCAGACCATCTTGACCAAAAACTGTTACAACAATAGAAGGCTCTGCATGAATCAATTATGGATTTTTGGCAGCGCTTCCTGATTTGTAGTTTCAAGCTCCGAAGAGCCAGATGAAATTTTTCTATCTTTGGGACCGATTCGAGTATTGCATTAAGAAATAAGCTTGTACTAATAAGAAGTTTGAAATCAAGCCTCGCTCAGCATTCTTCAGTGGTGGAGCTATGCAATCACAGACGGATGTGGTCACTGTCAAAAGTGATTGTCCGCCATCCCCTCATCAAACAGCTCAACCACTACAGAGTGATGTTGAGGATCATGTTCACACACTTGTTCAGCTGTCACATCCTCCCAACATCACTTCACCTAATTTTCACGTAGATTTGGTTGTGAGTCTTTCAAGTTTTCATATGCATATTGTTCCACAACCTCCATCTTCACACTTGACTGTTCCTTTGGATGATACTGTCTTGTGTTCTTCCATCCCGGACTCTACACTCGTTGTGAACAAGGAACAAGCCATTGATGAAGTTGGTGTTGCAAAACCAACATGCGTTGCCATTCATGAAGAGTATGACTGGGAGATTGAGCATCAACACTCGGCGAGGGATGACTCCCATCCGTTCGAGCCCCCTTCGTTCATTCATGACATATTTGGTGAACCTACCATCCATGACTTTATATGTGTATCTTCATCTATAGATGCACCCACTATTGATCACTAACAGGACACACCATATGTCGACCCACCATTCGATAAGAGAGAGGATAAGCTATTCATTAAAAATCCACTTGATCCTTCATCGGTATTTTCCAGAAACACAAAGGATGAGTTTGTTCACTTTTCATCTACCCCTCTATTTGATTTATCAAATCATGAGGATGCCCATGAAATCATTGATTTTTTTGATCGTGACTATCGCGATCCATTTACTCCCATATTCGATCACGATCATGATTCCATCGCAGTTGATTTTTTGAAGCCACCAGTTTATGATGCTCTATCTGACAATGAAGTCGAAACACCCCAGACTGTCAAGGCACTTTAGCCTGAGCTGATGGTTATGTCAGGTCCTCGCTGTCCTGGGGTTGGTTTCACTTTCGGTCAAGAAGTTTTTGAATCACCCAAGGCTCCTCATTACTCATTTGTATGCATTGAAGATCAATCTCACACACCGATCATGCTTCCTCCACTCGAACTGCATGATCCCATCACTCATGCATTGGAGGAATCTTACATTGCAAGCACATGTGCATGACGCAAGCTGTATTTGTTTCTTTCATTTACTTGCATGTCACAGTGAAGAATGTGCATATGCTTCAAAGTTGCACGTAGTGTCGCACAACACTGTGAAAAGTCCACAGACTATTTTCCATGTACTTGCAGTCACTTATGTCCTATGGACACTTTGAAACATGAAGTGTGTTTGTCTTCAATGTTGTATCTTTCTTTCTTACTGGTTCACACAACTGGGTTTCTTGCGGACCAAGCCTTCACCAACATGGGTCAACCAATGCACTGGTAGCTGAATTGGAAATATCACTTCACGTGATCAGGCACATGCACCATTAGCTTAGGAGTAGGAGTAGTGTTTGCTTTCAGTTTGTTTTCTTGCATGCTTGTTTACTTACTTGCTTTCGCCGTTTGTTTGTTTGCTTGCTTGTTTTCTTACTCTCTTCATTTTTTCTTTGCTTTTACTTCTTCTTTGCTTTATGTTTGTTTTCTTGTTTTGTTCATAGGTTAGTTTCACATGAAACTATGTATGACTCTTGAAACAAGCTGGGTAAAGTACAAGAGGCTTTGTACAACTATCACTACTTGGTCATTTGTCATCCTGCCTCTGTATGCAGAACTTGTTAATTTTAGTCCATGATACATCGATGGAAAATATGTACTGTTCGAAGTGAACCTTGGTGAAAACACAATGCTTGTGTGCTAACTAGTGTCACCTACTCTAGTCGGTCGTTTTTGGGTTAACCCTTGTTAGCTCGGTCAAGTAGAGTAAGGTGAGAGGGAAAACCTTAATAGGAACGTAAGAGGTATAATAAACTACTTCTCTGCTGGAACAACCTCTTCTTCTCTCAATAAGTCGAGATCCCTTTTCCGCCTCTGAAATGAATAAGTGTTATGCACAGTTATGAAAAAAAAAAGTGAAAAAAAAATAAAAATGAAAAATGAATAAGGCGAAAGAAGAGAAAGGCTTCTTGCACAGAGAGGTGATGCAAGTAACTCTGCCGGAATACTCACCAGGCTTGCTGGCAGCGGAGCCATGCTTGTGTTCCTATGCGACTCCACCGGGGTATTTTCCAAGCTTGCTAGCAGTGGAGCAACACTAGAGATGAAACTAAGACTCTGACGACTATAATGCTTGTGCATCAATATACCCCTCAACCCTAATCGAAACAACTGTGTTGACTTGGCTTGGAATGTATGTCAATCAACTAAGAGCTTGGCAGATGCTGCATCTTACAATCAATCTAGTGTGAAAACCAAGGCAAGCTGAGAACTGAACAATACTTCTAGAGGTGTTATACTTTCTTTTCACGAACAAGGTCCATTCAGAGAGCTGGAGTTCTACTACTGTTGTAGCGGCTACAACCACCCTCCAAAATTTTTCCTTAGCTTCGTTTTTGAGCCTCCCTACCAACCTTTCACCGCAACATGTCTTGCTTCGTCAAGTACACAAGATACAGTGATTTTATTGTAGAAAGACAACCTATCGATCAAAGCTTGATGCATTCCCCCCACAGGCTGTTCATCCGTACTTGGTCTAGTAGTAGGTTGAGCAACTCCTTCAAGAATTTGCGCAAATCTGGAGGGCAACCAGACTTCCCTCCAGAAATTGCATAATTGTTACTAGCAGCTTGTTGGGCTCCTGAATTGTGCAATTCCTCCTGAGACAACTTCATCCAGGAAATTGTGCAATCCTTCCTAGCTGGGCTGCTCAACCTAGAATTTGCGCAACTATGGGTAGTAGTCAGTTGCTCTGCCCATACATTGTGCAAATCTTCTGGGAAGGCAACCCAGCTCCCAACCAGAAATGCAAATTTTCTCCCAGCAGTTGAGTAGCCTCTTGCATGTGCAGTTGGATTGACCAGTTCCACCCGGGACCAAGGAAACTTGACTTGCGTTTTCCTAGAATATCAAAGGGAAACATGCAAAGGCATCCCTTGATTCAGAGAGCTATTTTTAACAGTTGGAGGTTACATGCAAACATCGTTTTAGAATCTTTCCTGCAAGTGCCACTCTTTTCTAGATTTGTGGCATACGCGTCATGAGCCCAAACTTATTTATTCGATGCATTAGAGCTTATTCTTTCACATTGATCTTGGAGATCTGACATCCCACAACACATCCAAGACTCTTCGACACATCCGGCTCAAATATTCACAGGTAAGTGGCCTCAACTTGTATTTTTCAGCATTTTTATCACTTTTTGTGTTTTCGCTTGTGTGAGTGTTGTTTTCTCGATTTCTTTTACACTTGTTGTCATTTACATGCATACTAGCTTGTGCTAGCACCATTTTCATTTTCGTCAACATATCACGGTTGTCGCATGCATGAAATTGTTTTGCACGAATAGTCCCCAATTCAACGACTTGCTTCACCCACATGCATGATGTTCCGTTTTATGAATCTTTCATTCAATGTTTGCACGCATGAATGATCACTTCTACTTACACTCAGTATCGTCATGCATTCACTTTCACATTTGCTTTCAGTTTCCCATCGGTGAGTCTGGGCAGCCTTGGCCCAGACTCTGCCTCACCGAGACCGCATTGCGCAATCCAGAGAGGGAAGGCTCTACCTTCCTCTCCAAAAATGTGCATTTATTCCCAGGAATTGTCCTCTAGGCTTGATTTGTGCAAAAATATGAGGGACAATGATTGCTGGCCCAGAAAATTCCACAATGCAGTCACTGAGCCTGCAATGATTGGTAGCTGGAAATGTACATTGCGTAATTCCAGCAATCAACAGCCAGTCTAGATTGTTCATTGCGCAAATCCAACAACCAGTCAACCTCCCCAGATAGCCCAGACTACTTTTTGTGAAAATCTAGTAGCTAGTCTCCTAGCCTCCCAGGAGAAATTGTGTAATCTTTTCCTATCAATCCCTAGGTATGTGTCATGTCATTCCCGAATTTGCTTTGGTTTTCACTAACAAATTTCTTTCCATGCATGTCCCTTTGTCTCTAGATATTTCAGGTGTTTATCCACCTCTCAGAAGTATAGGATCAATGGCCTCCAAGAGATCAGGATCATAGGGCACCGATGGAAATACAGTTGGAGCAGAAGTTGAGCGAATGTCCTCTAGTCTACCGATCTATGAAGATACCAAGTTGTTTCTAGTCAAGGACATCAAGATGAAATGGCAAGATGTCAACGATGTTTTCATGGGCACTTTTGGGGAAGACCTCAAGGATCGCCAAGTGTACATGAACATTCACAAGTCCGTCTTGTACCGGATTGCATTTAGATACCCTGTGTTCCCATGCATGAACATGATACACTAGATCGTTTCACACACTGACCCCAAGACAATGATCTCGAGCAGTGCCAGTGGGACGAAGATTTCAACCTTATGGGCACAGGATTATGATGACATGTATCAGATGTCGGAGCCCGAGACCATCATGGAGACTCCCTTCAGCTTACCCAAAAGCATTGCCAACTCTAGAGACATATTGAAGAACTGGGTAAAGGAGTTGGCTAGATTCAAGATGACACCCAGCCAGATCTACAAGACGAAGATACCACGAAAGGTGTGTCAATACTTGGTCATATTTTCATGTCGACTGTATGGCAAAGAAAGCACACAAACCTTCCCATAGAGTTGGGTGATCGCGCTGGACCAACTGGCCAGAGAAGGAAAACCATGTAACTAGTCTAGCATGTTGGGTCACCAGCTGAAGGAATAGGTAATGAAGGCTCGGTAGTCACTCGGAGATACGCAAGAAGAGATCTACATGTACACCTACATCTTAGATGCAATTTTTTTCCGACAGGAGTTCTCGGGATTTGAGTGGGCATGGTCACCAGCGAAGACTATTGTGAACACATATTGTAAGTTGTTGTCTGAATGCAGCTTCAGAGGAGTTATTGCACGATTGTTCGATCATTTTGTCACCCCAATTTACAAGATGATATTCG
Source organism: Pinus taeda (assembly GCA_000404065.3). Lineage (NCBI taxonomy): Eukaryota > Viridiplantae > Streptophyta > Pinopsida > Pinales > Pinaceae > Pinus > Pinus taeda. The sequence continues at coordinate 160,777 of APFE030257173.1, forward strand.
AACAGGATCCACCCTACATGTCGAAGGCAGTAAATGGAGGCACTGATAGACATTTTTTATTGTATGCCTCACCGTCTGACACCTTCATACGAATGTTCAAAGTGAAGAAGCCTTTGCATGTTCTACTGAAGTTTTCCTTGGACATACTCATCATGCAGAAAGTAGCATATCACATCTTGGTAGGGTTGACAGCTAGATTGCACCAGAAGAAGGAGGCACCTTGGCCCACTCTTCCGTTGCGGATCGGGTTATATGAGATCCAAAGTTTCAAGCAAGTGGATTTTGAAGCAGAACAGATGTAGAAGTATCCATTCGACCTCCAAAGCTACAATCAGTATGACCCACATTGCATGAGAGTATAGTTCAACTGGATCCATGAGGCATTTCATTAGGCTGAGGAGGACCCATGGATATATTGCTACAGTTTCTCCAGACCTAATGGACAGGTCAGCGTCACTGTGGTGTGGCTAGCAAGCAACGTGAAGCAGCATCCTGGAGAGCACCAAGACTAGAAGCAGTAGAGGAGGACATGCCAATGCACGACAAGGGAAAGAGAAAGATTGTCGATCACATGGAGGAAGAGAAAAGCTACAAGTTCCGAGCGGATCCACTTGTGGAGAAAGAAACTATGGCTATACAGGGAAAGATGCAACAGTGCGAAAATTGAATCGTGCAAGGTAGAGGGAGAAATGAAGAGTGGAGGAAACAGAGAAGGAGTTGCATGAGTTGAAGGAGCAACTCAGGAAGGAATGAGAGCTGTGAAAACAGGAGAGGGAAGCGCAACAACAATAGGGACAATAGGGGGCGTAACATGTATAAATGGATGAAACAACGCCCGTACAGGTAGTGGATTCATCAGAGAAGCTGACATCAGGTGAATAGGGTGAACCCTCGCAGGAGCAGGACTTCCCTCAAGAGATAGAGAAAGCACTTGAACAAATGGATATGGATATGAAGCGGTAGGAGTCAGAGCAGGACATCAACCTCATGCCTCACCGCCAAGAGGTCAACACACCAGCTTCACCACATCCTATAGATAAGCAAGTCTCAAGCGACCAAGGAGCCAATGAGATCCTTGGAGATCAACCGAAAGGAGAGATGCACAACATCTCATTCGACGAGTCCCAACATAGAGTTGTGTAGTCTCGTAGAGTGACAACTCCAGATGATCATACATCACCTGTGAAAGTTGAGGAACGAGTGATCATGTCAGACGTGTACAAACATTCAGCAGCCTTGGCCAATGCTACCAAAGCATTTTCCGAAGCCACTAACTCAAATTTTCATTTTTTGATAGCTGAGAATGAGCAAATGGCTAAGGAACTTCAGACGTCCAAGCAAGGAGGAGAGTTGCTGACAATGTCCGTGTTATAAATATGACATGCAAACATATAATAATGCAAATAAACCCAAGAAATAACAAGATCTAAATATAGAAATGCTTCACTTTATTAATCAAACCCTTAAGGTAGGGCAACACCATACATTCACTCTTTAAGGAAGGAGAACACTCCACAAGCCATATGCCTTTTCATACAATAATCCTTGACATCTCTCAATGGGGAGTCTCTAGCCTCTATATAGGCCTCATACATACAATACCATGGGTTATTATCATGGTTCCCTCAATACCATCTATCTAATACCATGGGCTTATTACATTATTGCTAACTACTTGTGGTCCCTTACATGATACGGGTTAGCCACCTTATTTATTACTATGGCCCATCCCATTATTACCTTATTCCCCATATTATTCCCCCTAGGTATACTACATTCCACCCCCGTTAACATGTTTCGTCCCCGAAACATACGAAGAACACAAATAATAAGATCTACTCAAAAGAGTAGTCCACTAGTACCATGCACATGCATCTAGCCATCCAAGAGAAAGTTGAACCCTCGAACTAGCTGGTGCCCCACTCACTTGAGATGGAAGTTGACCCTGGCAACTCTTCTATGTTGATGTGTAGTAGGTGGATCGTCACCCCTCTCTATCTATCATGCAGGGGTTGTTGTCTTTGTGGCTAATTCGTTGCCATCTTGTTGGTTGTTTTCTTGCAGGGTGATGTGGGTGGTGATATGCTAAAGTTATAACCAACGGTGTCTTTTTCTTTAATTCACCACCTAATGGAGCCTAATTGGTATCTGGTACATGTTGTGGTGCCTACTATTGTTTCTTATTTGCCAATATTACGTCAACCATTGAGTCCTTATCTGATGTATCAGTACTTGTGACATTTTCTGCTTCAGCCTCCTTGGATTCTCCTTGTTTTTATGGTACCTGGTTCGATGTTTGTGTTTGATTGTCGACCATTAAAGGCTCGCCATTTGATGTGTCAATGTCATTAGAGCTTTGTGCTTCTGCCTCCATAGTCTCTGCTTGGGTCTTAATAGAAATATCCTGCAATGCAATTTTCTTCTTTTTATACCAGAGTTTCATGAATTTCTTCTGCACATTAATATTGGCAGTACCCATAGATTCCATCCAAGGATATCCCAAAACAACATCCATGTTATCCATATCTGAAGTATAAAAATCACAATGCAACACATACTTATCCATAGAAAGCTTCAAATCTTTATAAACTTGAACATCCTCATTATCAACCTATGTGTTTTCAATGTGTTTTGCTGGAACTTGCAATTTTTTTTGCCAAATTAACATTGATAAAATTATGCTTTCAACTTGGATTTATAGACACAACAATCTTCTCCTTTTTAATCAATCCATGAACCTGCAATAAGAAGATACCAACAGAAAATAACCCCTTAGGTTTCTTGGTTTCCTTCTTTCCTGTAAAAATAGAATCTTTCCTAGGTTGTGTGCTTGTCTGTGTGAGCTTAGTAAGAGGACCCAAAAAATTAGATTTACGGTCAAAGTGGTCACAAATTTATTTTGCGAACATCTGCCAAGTAATTGTCCTTAGATAGCATTTTTTATGACACTGCCACCATTGCCATCTTTCTTGGTCCAAGTAAATGGCTGCCACACGTAGTTTGTTTCATCATCTACGATGTGATTCAAAGTGAAATATTGTTCCATTTGTGCTACCCATATTACCGGATTAGAGCCATCAAATTTGTACATCTTCATCAAATTCCGATCTAGGCCTAGAATTTCATATTCGCACTGCAACTGTCGCATCACAAAAAATTCTGAAAAAAAGAGTTGTTTTTAAATCAGCGATATCTCCCTCATCCGGACTCCGATTCGACTGATTTTTTTCTGAAATTGGGTATTTTTTTGCAAGTAACTCAGATCTACAATTATATTCTGCAAATTTTTCTCCAAAATGTACAGATCTGATCTGCAAACTCGATGCCCCGAAAAATGTCTACAACACAGTTGATTTTTAAATCAGGAATATCTCCCTCATCCGGACTCCGATTCGGCCGATTTTTTTTTCCAAATTGGGTATTTTTTTGTAAAGAACCCAGATCTGAAATGATATTCTGCAAATTTTTTGCCAAAATGTATAGATCGGATCTGCAAACTTGCCTCCCCAAAAAGTTCCTTCCAAAAAAAAATAAAAAATCTCCACTTTGCCCAAGAAAGTGCTCTGATACCACTTGTTATAGATCTTACATGCAAACATATAATAATGCAAATAAACGCAAGAAATAACAAGATCTAAATATAGAAGTGCTTCACTTTATTAATCAAATCCTTAAGGTAGGGCAACACCATACATTCCCTCCTTAAGGAAGGAGAACACTCCACAAGCCATACGCCTGTTCATACAATAATCCTTGACATCTCTCAATGGGGAGTCTCTAGCCTCTATATAGGCCTCATACGTACAATACCATGGGTCATTATGATGATTCCCTCAATACCATCTATCTAATACCATGGGCTTATTACATTATTGCTAACTACTTGTGGTCCCTTACATGATACGGGTTAACCACCTTATTTATTACTATGGCCCATCCCATTATTACCTTATTCCCCATATTAGCCCCCCTAGGTATACTACAATCCGCCCGAGCTGAATTGAAGAAGGAAATACTAGATGAAGTATTTTCCCTTGACACAGTTATGCGAACGTTGTACTCCAAGTTTGGTACCATGCATAAGGCAATCATACATCTCAACGAATGGAAGCAACGATGTACTAGAAGAGCATGTTTCTTGGAAAACCTGCATGCTGTTGTTGATTATATGCAAACATGGATGATGAGATACAAGGGAGCCCCACTTCATTTGCCTAAGATGATGAAGGTGTGAGCGGTCAAGCTGAAGGCACGTATCCAGAGTCAGATTCGGAACTATGAAGATCTCCCGAAGCTCATCACTAGTACAAGATTCCCATGCATGTGTGTTCAAGAGTATGGATGTTTTGGTGTGTGCACATGCGATCCCATCTATTGGGAATCTAACCCAGATAAAGAAAAAGGCACAAGTCCAACTAGAGCTTGACTCATACTTTGACGAGTTGATGCGCATTGCCACTAGCCCATACTTGCCCATCAGTGTAGACATCATGCATAAGTATATTGCTGGTCCGGACACATTGAAGACAATGATGCAAATGCTTTCAGACAAGTTGGATAAAGGATCTCGGGCAGTGTACCTGGATGCTATGGAGGCAAAAGTCAGGTTCCAGAAACATGTCACCTTGGAACACATAGACACCATCGCGGACTACCGATCTTGGCATCTTATGCTATTGTTGATCATTGTGAGGATGTTGAAGAGTTGGACTTCCATGGTTGTCTAAGTCATAGTGATGTCTAACATGGCTTTCTCAAGCCATTTTTGTCTCACATGGGTACATGTGCATTGTAATGTAATGTCATTTCAAGTGTCGATAATTGGATGTAAGAGTCATAGAGTAGGTCATGAGGGTAGTTGGATTGTCACAAAGGGGAATGTCAAGGGTCACCCCACCCTTTGCTATAAATAATCCCTCATAACTCATTGTAAAGGATTTTGGTCAACCAAGCTTCCAATAGGAGTATCTAGAGAAATCTTGGACAATATTGTAATGAGCCTTGGCTTCTTCATTGCACAGAGCTTGTACATCTCTTTGGAGGAGTAGGCGATTGTGGATGTAACATTCTACTTTCGGAACTAGTGGTTGGACATGGATGTATTGTATGAATGGAACTTACACTTCTTAATATAACAAGAGCCAACATGTTTCATGCATATGTTGTATTGTATTTTAGCTATCTGGTTTACTCTAAATGATATATGTATCGGTTTTCTTATGCATGCATGTATAGCTACCTGTGTATGTATGTATAAATATTTTTGAAATGTGTTGTTCGTTTAACCATCACTTTGGATTGCCAACTAACTTGCCTTCCATGTTGTGATGCATCTTTGTTCATGTGTTCCCTTCTCAACTCCATGCTATCATAGGTTTCCAAGGGGCGCACTCATCTCAACCCCCGTTTGTTAGAACCTCTCATGCATCTTCCTTGGTTCACTGCACTAGTCACACCCTTGCTACCAACAAAGTTATCTTACTTGCCTTTGTGCAAAATTGCGGTCAAGGCATTACCATACGACCCACTGTTGGGACTCCTACACCAAATTGTCTGAGGTCTAATTGGGACTTCTTACTGGGGAGATCCCTGGACATGTTGGTGGGTCCATAACCGTCAACATATTCCATAAAAAATCAAAATCATAAACATGCAACTCCTACATAATGAAGATTTAACAAGGAATTCTCTCATTAGTATATTGAGAAAATAATAAAAAGAGTTGTTATATAAAAGTAACAGTTGTTGCAGATGAAACTAGAAGGTTGGAAAAACTCTAACCAGACTCTCTCCATTCTAAAAAATGCCTCCAAACTTCTTCAGAAATGACTTTGCCTCTAGCACTAAAAGACTTGATTATGCAAAACAACCATTATAAAGTACTCAAATCAGAAAATCGAGGTTGCCATTGAGTCCAAGGCACTCAAAACCCCCCATCTAAGCTCTTCCTGAGATCAAAAAGGTTAGAAATTGAGCAATATATACTTTTCCAAGCCAAGCTCTGTTATATGTCCTACAAATTGACAAATCTTTCTAACTATCGTGCAAATTTTCCCTTTACACAGTCCGCCAAGTGACAATTTCGCCTGGGTCCAGTGTTATTCCCACCGAAAAGGTGAAAATTGTTACCTATTCAACTTCACCAATAACCCCTATGCGCAAAATTAGGGTCACGTGGAGCACATAAGGTCGGGGGCTAGGGCCCATTGTCCACCCCCGCCGTTTTTAGCTCCTTTTCGGTCGGGCTATGGTCATGTTGTGCCCATGTGACCGGGGGCTAGGGCCAACCACCCGCCCCCACTGGACCATCTCCTTATCTTCTCATCATTAGTTATGGTACAACATTGTGACCATGGACTGGGCTTATCCGCCCTCCCTCGCCACTGAGCCTCCTACCATGGTTGTATGACCTCCCATGGGACTCAGGCCTGGGGCTAAGTCCCCGCCCCATCCAACTTCACTTTGTCATGGTCCTATGCACCATGTTATGAGTAGGGGTAATGGGTAATACCTAGCCCCACTCCCTTCCGTCCTATGCCTGAACATATGCAAAAACATGTAACTTGGGGTCGGGGCTATCTACCTTGCCCCTCCTCCCAAATGCCAAACTATATTGAATCAAATATAACTTGTAGCCTATATTGGTTAAGAACCAACCTATGGTGCAATGGTAGAGGGAGGAGTTGTTATGTGGGGATTCTGGGGTTCAAACTCCACCGAGGCCTTCGGGCCTATATATAAAAAATTTGACCAAACATAGAGGGCCACGTGGCACCGTCTAATAGGGCCATGTGGCAACATGTGATTGGGACACCTCAAAACTATACGAACCAATCAAAACACGCCAATTTCCACCAGTACAAACATGCCACGTGTTAATATTTGATTGGTTTGCTTCCAACCATACCCTACATAGTCAGCTAATGAGGTCAGATGTACAGATTGCCTAGTCAACCATGTTGTTGACTTTTTAGTTGTTTGGCCAAAACTTCAGAATGTCATAACTTCTTCATACGATGTTGGATTGAGGCGATTTAAACACCTTTGGAATGAGGATGACAAACACTACAACTTGACTCAAATTTTGGGAGCTTCTGAGTACTTTCAGTTTTGAGCCTATTTTTTATCTCTGGATCAATGGTTATCACCTCTAGCTAGTATTTTCTGTTTATTTTTGTGTTTCTGATTCTCAAACCTAGGATTCTGAGTTACACCATTGAAGTTGAGCTATTTATTGTTATTAATGATTTTTTTCTCCCTCTGGCTCTCTCCTTCACCCAAAATTGTCTATCTTTGCTTCCCTTAATTAAGTTTTTTTTTTGTATCTACCCCTCTAGTTAGTTTAGTCTTTGTTCATTCCCCTTTTGCCCACCCTTCTCCGAGTTGCATCTAGTCTATCCATTGTCCTCCACCCCTCTCTATAAGTCCCTAATGTAGGGTTTTCGTCCTTTTTGGGCATAATGCTAAGGCATAGAATGCACCCCAGGCACAGGCATGGGGGCCATTGTTCCTCAAGAAGACATAGAGCCTTGTCCAAAGCTCATTCAGCTGTTGAGATTTATCTTTTTATCACCCTTCCTAAAGTGCAAGAAGAAATCCAACATCCTAAAGCCTTGACAACAACTGAATAACAAGCCCATTAAGACTCTAAAATTCAAGTTGAAGTCTTTAGTTGGATCTTCGACCCTGAGCATACTAGGGGGCATATGATTGAATATCTTCATTCCATTACCCTTCATTGGAAAATGAAGACTCTGTTGAGATGCATCATCAAAATGAAATATGAGGACCACAATGAAATTATAGGATGCCTTAATGACATCCAGCGGATTCAAAGACACTAACACTCCTCCCTCGTCAACTTGGATGCTTGGTTGATCCACATTGAAAGGAACCTTCAGTGTGGATGTCACCCTCTGACATGTCTAAGAACGCAAGATCCCAAAAACATCCTCTAATGATCGATGCATGCGTAGGTTTTTTGTTTTATTTTTATGATGAAAGAACTTTATTTTATATTCTTATATGATTTACAACTATGGTATGTCAATATTAGCTAAGAGACGGTATGTAATGGTTTTGACAATAGTGCTAGACACCCGTCTTGGTGTAGGAATGCTCACTATAATAGAATTATTTTTCTCATTTTAAAATATAAAAAAAAAAATAGATACAACACCTTCACCATAATTGGTCTAATTTCCCTTATGAGAAGCTACACCAATAAAGAAACTACTTATTATGTTATATATACCTAATTTATAATCTAATAAAAAAACATTTTTTTAATTAATAACATAATAAAAATATTATAACACAATATTTTTTTAATAAATAAAAAATAATAACTATTAATAATAACATTTTACTAATTAATAAATACAATAAAACTATTATAATATAATTATTTGGACACCCCTTCCAACAACATTTCTTTTCTTGCGAGCCTTAAGTTAGAAGATGAGTACAGGTATTGATAACAGAGCCAGCAAGTTGTTAGGGTCCTATAATAATAGGATTCACAATTTTGAATTGGCTATGGTTTGTCTTGTAATATTGTACATACTTTTTCTTTCTACAAAATGTTTTCCCATATTAAAAATAAAAAATGTAAAAAGGGTAATTCCTAAAAGAATAATCAAAGGACTAAAAGAAAGAAAAGGATAAAAAAAGTAAAAATATGAACCCCAAAAAGAGATAAGAATAGATCATGAAAGTGTGCAAATTCAAATGACACTACTTTTTATTTTACTTAGCAAAATAAGATTATGTGCAGCTTGTCAAAAAATTCCACAATCCATGATGGTCAAATAGTTTAAACTTGATTCATTCATGCTTTAAATTTCATGTTAATAGATAGAGAATAAAGCTCTAGCCAGACTTTTTAATCTTGGCAGATTAGTAGTTAGGTAGAGAATAATAATGAGCTCATTAGTTAATTTGAGCCATTGGAAGTTATAAGGTTAGAATTAGATAGTTTACTTGTCAAAGAAAAAGAAATAAAGGGTCAGCAAGCTCAAATGCACCCAATGAATGAAGAGAAAATGCTAAGGTAAATAAAGGGTAGGTAGAAGAAATTTTGGAAGTGCAGAAGGTTGCTAAGTCAAAAGCACCTTCATCATGCTTAAATCTATGTTTCATGTGCAGGAGGAATTGTCAAAGAGAAAGGACATTCGTTGAAGCTTATTCACTAATCCCCCCACATCTCACTAGACCCCCACATACTTAATTTATTAATTTCCCCTCATTGTCCCTTCATTGATTTTCATCCCCTAATGTTATCCCCTTCTTGGTTCCAAAGCACCCCTTCCTTCTTCATTTCCCATGTAAAAACCCTTTCCCTTCATTTTGACCTTTTTTTCCTTTGTTTCACACTTTTCCCTAGACATTACCCTTTAAAATCATTCCCCCTTCCCAAAACCCCTTTCCCAAGTGTGAAAACCGTTCCCATCACAAATAATGCATTCCCCCCTTATTAATTCCCCTTTTTCCCCCTAACAACCCACTAAACCCCTTTATCCTAAGTTATTTTCTAAACTATACCCCCACTTTATGTATTTAAAGTCCCTTGTGTTATAATACCC
>APFE030257173.1:170370-194012 GCA_000404065.3 Pinus taeda
ATTAATAAATACAATAAAACTATTATAATATAATTATTTGGACACCCCTTCCAACAACATTTCTTTGCCCGCGAGCCTTAAGTCAGAAGATGAGTATAGGTGTCGATAACAGAGCTAGCAAGTTGTTAGAGTCCTACAATAATAGGATTCATAATTTTGAATTGGTTATGGTTAGTCTTGTAATATTGTACATACTTTTGCTTTCTGCAAAATGTTTTCCCATATTAAAAATAAAAAATGTAAAGAGGGTAAGTCCTAAAAGAATAATGAAAGGACTAAAAGAAAGAAAAAGTAAAAAAAAGTAAAAAATATGAACCCCAAGAAGAGATAAGAATAGATCATGAAAGTGTGCAAATTCAAATGACACTACTTTTTACTTTACTTAGCAAAATAATATTGTTAGCAGCTTGCCAAAAAATGCCACAATCCATGATGTTCAAATAGTTTAAACTTGATTCATTCATGCTTTAAATTTCATGTTAATAGATAGAGAATAAATATCTAGCGAAACTGTTTAATCTTGGTAGATCAGTAGTTAGGTAGAGAATAATAATGAGCTCATCAATTTAATCTGAGCCATTGGAAGTTATAAGGTTAAAATTAGATAGTTTACTTGTCAAAGAAAAAGAAATAAAGGGTCAGCAAGCTCAAATGCACCCAATGAATGAAGAGAAAATGCTAGGGTAAATAAAGGGTAGGTAGAAGAAATTTTGGAAGTGCACAAGATGGCTAAGTCAAAAGCACCTTCATCATGCTTAAATCTATGTTTCATGTGCAGAGGAATTGTCAAAGAGAAAGGACATTCACTGAAGCTTATTCACTAATTCCCCCTCATCTCATTAGACCCCCACATACTTAATTTATTAATTTCCCCTTATTATCCCTTCATTGCTTTTCATCCCCTAATGTTATCCCCTTCTTAGTTCCAAAGCACCCCTTCCTTCTTCATTTCCCGTGTAAAAACCCTTTCCCTTCATTTTGACCTTTTTTCCCTTTGTTTCACACTTTTCCCTAGACATTACCCTTTAAAATCATTCCCCCTTCCCAAAATCCCTTTCCCAAGTGTGAAACCATTCCCATCACAAATAATACATTCCCCCCTTATTAATTTCCTTTTTTCCCTTTAAAAACCCACTAAACCCCTTTATTCTCAGTTATTTCCTAAACTATACCCCCGCTTTATGTATTTAAAGTCCCCCACGTTATAATACCCTGACACCCTTTTAACTCACCAAACCTTGGTGTATAGTTAAAACCTCTGCCATATAACCCATGGTCCCCACCTTTTATTAACCCATTACTTATATTAAAATCCCGTGATTACTGTTCAATTAATTACATTTCATTATAATTAAACCTTGAGCCCCGCCAACCACATCCCAACTCCTCACGTGCAACTTCACCGCGCGATAGCCCTATGATCTCCCACCTCCACATCCAACAACACATATCTATATCGCGCAATTTCATCATCTGACAGTTAAAGGTCCAAAAGCACGCGATATTCACGGTTTTGGCCGAGCAATATTTTGCTATGTGGCAGCACCAGATTATATTGGGTGCTCACAAAAGATACGCCCTCCACCTAAAAGCAGTGCGATATGGCATAAAACTGCCTCTTTGCATAAAAGAAAACTACCCACTATTCATTTACCAAATCTCGCGCCAAAATGTAACCGTTGTTGGTTAAAAGGCCGAAAAAGCCCCCTTTTACTCTTTTCACTCATTTTTGCTACAAAAACCTCTGTTAACCAATTCTGAAACCTTGAACCTATGGTGCAACCATTTTAACCACCTTTTGCAACTAGAAGACGCTACAGACACCAAATTGAAGCAGCAAATAGACAATTGAAGCCTCAGAAATGGCTGCTGCTACCACAAAACCCTATCTGCACACCAAATTGTCAATTTCCAGGTATTCTTGAAAGAACCAGAACGACCCTATAATTTAAGTTATGCACAGTAATTATTAAAAGGTTAATTAATTAAATTAATTAAAAAACCTTGCTAGACTGAAGAAGACCTTACTGTGCATCCAAAAGCCCTTTTCTATAGACTGTAATTACCCTCCTCACTGTTCCAGAGCTTCTGACCTTACTCCTAAAGCCACAGAAAAAGTAATTCAGTTGAATAAACCAAATTATGGCTTCCCAATGCACTCTCGATATAAGACCCCTGCAAAGCCCTCACCTAGATATTGACCAACTCCCATTGATCGACAAAGAATTTCAAATTAAAGACACTGTTTCCCCTAGCCACCTACTGAAACTCCACTGTTGGAGTAAAGATAAGTTCCTGAACCAAAATGATGGCATTCACCTATGGGAATCAAATTTTCCCAAATACTTGTTCCCACAAGTACACCTATTCTGAAAAATCCTCCACTTCTGCCAAGCTTGCTATGTACCAAGTCAAAGAGCAATAGTCTCCCCTAACCAATAGGTTTTATTCACCATTACTATAGAGTCAATAAATCAAATGTTGTAGATCTAACCAAGCCCAAATGAGACCCCACTTTCCATTGAAGCCTTACTTTAACTCTACACAACGCTTGACCTTCCCAAGAAAACTCAAATATTTCAAACTTTCATCATAGAAGAGTCTCATACTCCTACAGATAGTCCTCCATATGCTACCACCATTTTCTTTGAGAGAGCCAGACAAATTACAACCATGCTCTCTTTTATTCTAGGATATACCACTGATGAGCATGTGGATGAGGTTATATTTTCTTTCCTTTCTATTTTTTGCCCAGGCAAGAATCCAGCTATAGTTTACAACTTTCCTCAGTTCTTGGCAAATAGAATCCATGAACAGTTTATCAAATTTCCAAATGAGAGAGTATTCAAATACTCATCAATATTGTTTCACTTTCTCCTATATTTTTAATCAGACAAGTTTCTAGTTAGCATCCAAAAGTTAGACACTAAGGGCCATCCAAGATCTGTCATCTTTTGGACACCATTGATCCAAAGATATTCCACTGTTTTTAGTTATAAAGAGTTCATTGATTCATTTGTTCATCCAGTTGTAAACATACTAACTGGTAGCTATCAACCCAGGATCAATGATGATATTAAGAAAGTTTTACAGTTGTCTAAAAACAATAGAGTGGGAGACTGGTATATATACCGGGACCACATAGAAATCAGGATATATGGATGCCAGCTCACTCTCTACAAGCTTCCTAGATACCTCCCCATGAGGATATTTGCATTAGAGTATTTCAGGCAGATCATAAACTCAAATGAGGTCAATTTTCTTTCAAATAGGAAGAAAACTCAGTTTAAGATCAAAAACCAATTGGGACCTTTTATTTGTAATAATAGGGAAGCTGGACAAGAAGTAGAGGAAATCTTATAGCAAATGAACTTCAAAAGCAGTTTTATGTGGCAGTATGACCCTAATGGAGTCATAAAAAAACTAAGGCTCAAATTCAAGTTAAGTCCTTTCATACATGCGCCCAAGCTAGATATTGAAAGATATTCCAACCAGTCAGAGTGGTTGGAGAATACTTTAATAGATGTGGAAAATACCTTAATAGATATGGAAAAGCAGACTGATGCTAGTTCCTTTCTGCATGTTCCAGCCCTACAGGAACAGATGGGTATTAGTCCCATTCTACAGACTCCATCCATGCAGGACAGAAATATAAAAAAAATAGGGAAGAATGTTCTAGCTTTGGAATAGATACTACAGATGACAGGTTTGAAATCAGTTACAGGAAGAAACCCAAGCTTAATCCTGAAACTGAGTAGGAAGACACCATTGAGACAATTGAAATCACTTATACTGACACAATGGTTGGAAAGAGTAAATGTCCAACAGTTTCAGAGGAAACTCATCAACCTTCTACCTCAAACACTCAAATTATTGAAAAACAGCTTAACATTGAAGTCTCTTGATCTAGTAAACCAATGGATAAAGAGAAAGATATAAAAGAGAAGTACAAAGAAATCAAGTTGAGGAATGAGGCATTAAAGGCTTAAACATATTCCCAGTACTTCAAACAGACACCTACCAATCAGAATAGATTAATGTCAGCCTTTGACATTAAAACTGGTAAAATGCAAATTGCCTTTATGCAGCCTACAGTCCAGCAGCCTAGATCGTCAGTGGACTACAGGAAGATAGAGTTTGAAGTTTTGGCTAGGGATGTTCACCCTATTGACGAAATTGAATTCCATAAATAGGTAGCTGAAATGATTTACTCCACAATGACTAACAAAGCAATGACTGTGCAAAAACTTCAAAGCCCTCTGGACAACATCACAACACAGTTTAAGCTAGAAAAGGCATCCTCACAGGCCAAGCATAACAAAATCAAGTCACTGGAAGACTAGGTGATTGAGATTGGATATAATCCAAGTAACATCAAGGCAGCAGAAAAGCTAATAAAGAAGAAAAATGAGGATATTGGTGCTTTAAAGAATCAATTGAAGTTGCCTCCTTCTCAACATCCACAAACCAAGGATTTCCTAGAGAGCCAAACCAAGCAGGAGGAAATGATGGATCTCATTCTTCAATTAAATTCTCAATTGAAAGAAATGGAGAAGGAATTGGATGAGTTAATATAGTTGAAACAAGCCAGCCTTGAGACAGCGACTGCCACTGCTATCCCTACAGTTACTATAGTAGTAAAAAATCATTTTGTAAATAGGCCTACCTTTGCAAAGTACACAGAAGCTTGTGAAGTCTACAGAAGAATGGTAAATATTAAATTACCAGATACAGAGACTTGGGAAAAATTAAATGATTTATTGTGAAATGCAAGGTAAAAGTGAATACAGAGAAATGAAAGAAAAGCAGCAGGTCAACTTAGTCAATGAGTATCAGATGAAAGAGTATGAGTCAAAGGGAAAAGTAAAAAGACAACCAGCGTAAAGCAACAACAAAGGAGAAAGGGCAACAAAAGATCTGACAGCAGAGCCAAATAAACAGGGACAACTTGCAGCAGTTACATATCTGTCTCTATCTTCTTGCATGAAGATTTTTCTGTTTCCTTGAATAATTTCCAAAATACTTTGGGATATTTTGTAATTAGTTTTTGTATAATTACTTCATAATTCGAAGTATAGAAGGTGGATTTCTTGACATTTATATAATTGTATTGATCTGAAACCTAAGGGTTCATTGTACCATTTTTTCAAGTCAGTAGACTGGACTAAGTAATAAAGACATTGCATTACAGGATTCATGTGTTAGCCCATTTCAGTGAAGTATTTTCTGTTTGTAAAATTGTTATCTTCTTAAGTGTTTCACATGCTTGCATGTTATCTAAATTGAATAAAATAACTAGAATATTATTACAGAATTTTTTTAAGTACACTTTGTCTTGAACAGTTAATCATTTTTATGTTTTCTTCTGATATCCAGAGTAGGGAATCCTTCATTGCTCCCTAGTTTCGATTGACCTCTACCTTTTCCTTCATTATCCGGGTTGAGGAACCCTTAATTGCTCCTTGACCCCGATTGAAAACCACTTCACCCTCCAGCCTAGAAGATCTGAATTTACTCAACTACCTTGCCCTGTAAACACTATCTTTAGAACTTGATTCAATCTTGTTTTGTTGACACTTGACCCCATAGCCCAATGGTAAAGGACATCCCTCTATCCATCTAAGTCAGTAATTCCACCACCAAATCAAAATCAAAACCCAATCAGAGCATAAATAACTAGCCTAAAATGAATTAACTCAACAAAGTTAAATCATAAAGAGGGAGCCCTCTCTGAGCATTAAGAAGGCTAGAGCCTAATCTCAAAAGTAGGTTTGTGGTTACCTCTAATATTTCTTTTGACACAAGATAACAACTCTAGGGAAATTTTAGAGTGATAACACAAGTGTCGAAGATAATGGCGAGGAGCTCCAACGATGGATACTCAAAACCCTATCGATTGGTTCTGGTGCCCTTATCGTGCTCAATCCACTGGCCCGTAATTGGGGTTAACCCGCCTATCTCCCTTCCGACTGCCTCTCTCACCGCATTCGTTCACCTGTTCCATTAGTGGCATCGACATCGGGACCGTTATTGATTGCCTAGGCAACTGTCATTTTGGCGCATTTCCCTGGGCGGTTACCTCGCGGGCTATCGGATAGCATGGAGGAGGATATTGTGGACTATTCTGAGGATCCTCTTGCCTCGATGCCCATCTAGACGGTCTACCCCCCACAGTTACATGTTTCATCCTCCAACATTTCTCTAGAGATCCCCCCATCTTTGGTCGGTGAACCACAGGTTTATTCGGTGCTGGACTTTCCCGTTTTCTCTCTTCCGGCTCAGCAGCTGAACCATTTGACCAGTTCGCTATCTTCCTTGCTACCATTTTCCGGGGTACCAAATGAGGCTTTTTTCCCTCATGAACTGGACTTACCAATGGTGTCCCTGGATTTTTTATAGTTCCTCGCTTCCTATCTCGACCCCTCCTCTACCCATTTCTCCCCGGAGCCTCCTGTCTTTCCTTGTCCTGGGACATATCTCCCACTACCCTACTAGACACTGAAGCATTATTTTCACCCACCATCCCATCCCTCCTCTTTCACCCCTATTCCACTGATTTCAAACCCTCCCACCTCCAGTTATTTTGTGTACACCTATCCTCCTCACCCAGACTTGGCTGGAGGTACACAGTTGGATTCTGGATCCGTCCCACCCCCCACTCCATTTGATATCCCTACCATTGGAAGGTCGGTTTGACTGGTAAAGAATTTCAAGGGGGTTAAGGCTGGGTCTAAGAAGATTTCCTTCACATTTGGTGACAACCTCCAATTTGGAGGTGTACTTGACACCTCTGATTGTGTTTTGGTTGGTAGGGTCAGAGGCATGGCATACTCGGTTGCTCGACTGTGTTAATGGATACTGGAGACTTGGGGACATGTTCTCAATGAACTACCATATGTGCTGACACTTTCTCATGGTTGGTTTGCGTTATGTTTTCAGAACCCCGATTTCATCCCCTAGGTATTATCTAAACACTATCATATTGAATATGCATCGATTCTGCTAAAACATTGGAGTCCCCTTTTCGACCCAGAGTGAGAAAACTTAGGGGTTGGAGCTGTTTGGGTGTGTCTTCTGGGATTATGACTCCATTTCTGGTTGGAAGACATATTTAAGAGAATTGGAATGCTCTGGGAAGATATTTGGACAATGATAAATCTTATATAGTCACAGGGAACATGTATATGGAACATATATTAGTCCACCTAGATACCAGAGAGAGAATGGAGGAGAACATGCAACTGCATTGGAGGAATATATGCAGGATTTAGATTTTAGATTAGGAAGTTGTTCCCTATCGTTGTCAGAGATGCCACAAAATTGGGAATCTATACAAAGCCTGTCCTCTTCTGGCTTCCATCTCTGCATCGACGACTCATCCTGAACATGATGATATAATTCCCACAATAGGGAGACCTGCATAGGCTGAGGACCATCCTGTGGTGGTTGATCTGAAGGCCATTGACGCTCACATGGAGATTGTTTGCCCCCATCCCCTTGTATAACTAGATCTTGTGTGGCTGTGGCGGAGGCTACCTCTATTGCGGATACTTCTTCCTCTTTACCCGCTCTAAATTTTGACATTTCTTCTGAATGCGTTCCATGTGTATCACTTTGCACTTCTACACCTACATTTTGTCCCCCCTTGGTTTTTTTCACACTGGCTCTTTCCTTGCCTACTTTCTCCCCCTCCCCCCCCTCCACTCCAGAGTTCCCGGGTCACAACACTTCTCGTGAGCTCTCCTTTGACTCCAGTCAAAGCCATCACTACAACCTTTGCTCCCTGGCCTGTATATCTCCCATTGATTGTTGTGGTATCGACAGTGTTCCCCCTCCCTTGCCCTCTAGATCTGCTAGGGGTCGACATTCCAATATGTCAAAGCCCATATACCAGGCAAGACTGGATGTGGCACATGGTCGCCAACCTCCTCCCATTGAAAAGATCCTTAGTGAATTGACCTCACCTAACCCTAGTTCTCCATGAAGTGGCTCTCCTTTAACTGTCATGGCTAGCTAGTCCAGCTAAGAAACTAGCTTTTCGTCACTTGATAGAGGCAGAATTGGTGGATATTATTTTTGTTCAAGAAACTCTTTCACCCTGTGCTTTGATCACCCCCATAGTTGAGGCTATTATCCCGGGCTGACATTTTCATGCCTTGGACGTTCGTGGGCCATCTGGTGATCTGGATCTAGGTTAGAATCCTAGGTCTGTAAAACTACTGAATACTTAGGGAGCGGAAGGAATCATTCAGAATGATATTTACACTTCTGAATTTGGGATGGAGCTGAGACTCATCAATGTTTATGGTCCCTGTACCAATCAGGCACCTTTCTGGCATAAGCTCCTTAATCATACCTATATGCAAGTTGATAATATTATTATTGGGGAGATCTCAATTTCTTTATAGGTCATACTGAATCTTGGGGTCTCAATGCACAATGTGACTCACTATCTAATGATTTTTGGTCTCTATTAGAGGACCATCATTTATCTAATATCCCTATGGCCCATCTGCAACCTACTTGGCGTGATAAAAGGACTAGAGATGCAGTGCTCGCCAGGAGACTGGACATATTTTTGGTCAAGTACTCTCTACTGGACCATCTCTCTTTATATCGTCAATGGGTGGCATTTGGAGGATTGTCTGATCACTTACCCATTTACCTTGAATTTGCTTGTGGAGATTGCAAACCAAAGGCATCATATAAGTTCAACTCTACTTGGCTCAAGGATGAATAATACCTTCAAATGGTAACCAAGCATTGGAAGACCCATTCACCCTCTCATGGACAATCGGTCTTTGAAGTGTTTGCCAAAAAATTTCTCACCCTTAAACGTAAATCCATTGATTGGGCCAGGGAAAAAAGAATCAAAGGTTAGTAGAAACTGAGAGACATGGAATCAGAGCTTGAAAATCTGGTTGATCGATATGGTCATGGATTTGTCTCCAATGAGGCAAAAGAACGACTTAACAAATTAGAAGCAGACCGAAATAGAATTTTGAAGAACAATGAGGAAACCTGGCAACTTCGGGGTCATGCCATTTGGCTACAGGAGGGGGACAAAAACAAAAAGTTTTATCACTGATTTGAAAATGGGAGCTACGTTATCAATACCATCTGGCAACTGGAGGATTATGATGGTCTACAGGCAAAGACATTTCAACAATTGGTTACCCTCAGTACCTCCCATTTTCATAGACTATTTTGTGCTTCACAAGATGCAAACCTTACTGAGATCATTAAGGTGGCAGGCCTTTTCCTTATTTTTGTGGAACAAGAAGTGAGTGAGAGGCTTCTATTTCCAATTACTTTGGGGGAATTGGAAGCCACACTAAAATGGTTCAAGAAGGATAAAATCCCTGGACTTGATCACTGGTCAATTGAATTTTACCTTTATTTCTTTGACATCCTTGGGAATGATCTTCTATAGGTCATTGAAGAATGTCGGAAAGGGGGGATAATGTATGATGCCTTTAACTCTACCTTTATTGCACTTATCCCCAAAAATGATGATCCACAATCTTTCAATGATTTCAAGCCTATATCACTTTGCAACTATATCTACAAGATTATTGCCAAGATTATTTCTAACCGAATCAAGCACATTTCCCCAGAGAAATTTTCTTTTCTTGAACATAGACATATCCATGAAGTTGTTGGCACAAATTAAGAGGCTCTCCATTACATTAAAACTAAGAAACTCAAAGGGATGGTCCTCAATATTGAGCTGGCTAAGACATTTGACCGAACCAACTGGCTCTACATAAGGATCCTATTTACTCATCTTCGGTTCCCACTACCTTTCATTCAATGGATTATGTGTTGTATTACAAATTTTTCATATAGTGTCCTTATCAATGGCTTAGCATCAACTTTCTTTCATGCTGAGGGAGGCCTCAGACAAGGTTGTCCTCTCTCACCTCTTCTTTTCTTATTAATCATGGAAGGTGTGAGTCGTCACATTATTGTGGAAAAAAGACAAGGCAAACTGTTGGGCACTAAGATTACAAACAATTGCATCCTCACCCACCTTCTTTTTCTTGATGATATTATCATCTTTATTAATGGATCACTGGGGGATATTACTGCATTCGGCTCTGCTTTTCGATACTTTTTCTTTTCCATAGGTATGGAATGTAATCATATCAAGTCCACAATATATGCTACTGGTTGCTCACTCAATGAAATTCATTCTGCACTGCAACACTTCCCTTTTACATCTCTACATTTTGAAGAAGGCCTTAAATATTTGGGATTTCAGTTAAAGCCTGCTAATTACAAGATTGCAGATTGGGTTTAGTTGGTGGCAAAAATTGAGAGGAGACTAAATATTTGGCACCATAGATGGCTCTCTATGGCGGGCTGACTCATTCTCATAAAATCGGTACAGGAAGCTACCTTGGTATATTGGATGTCACTTTCTTGGATACCAAAAGGTATTATCAATAGAATTCAATATTTGTGATATAGATCCATTTGGAGGGGCAAGCATGAAGGGCACATATTTTCTTGGGCTACTTGGGACAAGATTGCACTTCACAAAAAATGGGGTGGATGGGGTATGAAAATCTTGAAATATTTGCTAGTGCCCTAGTTGCAAACTTGGGATGGAATGTACTCACCTCTAGGAATATATGGGCATAGTTGGTATCCCAAAATTACATATCCCCACTCCACCCCCTCGACTGAATCAGGCTTCATACTCGGGACAGAGCAAATATATCAACGATATGGTGGGTGGTACTAAAATCATTGGCATATATCAAGGATGGACTAACTTGGAAAATTGGTAATGGAAATTTGGTACACATTAGGTTGGACCCATGGATTGGTTGTGGGAACACACATCAACATCCTAAAGAGCTGATACAACATCTCTCGACTGCAAGTTTCTCTACCTTAGCCCATATTTCTGATTTGGGCAATAATAACATCTTCAGATAGGCTTAGAAATCATCTAACACACTGGGCATCCCTCCCATCTGGCAGGACAATTGGTAAACATACACAAATTCACTCATCGAATCACATATTAGAATATCTGATGGGGATGATGAACCTATATGGGCATTCTCACCCAATGGGAAATATTCCATAAAATTTGGCTATCTACATATTTTCTCAGATCACAAACCACTTGTATCTGATTGGTGGTGGTTTGCTATCTGGAAACTGAAGGCACCGCCCCGGGCCAATTTATTCAGGTGGTGCATACTTCATAATAAGGTTCCTACTGGGGATAATTTACAAAAGGGAACCTTTCATGGTCCATCTTGGTGTGTACTTTGCAAACAGGAACTGCAAATTGTTGATCATATATTCCTTACTTTCCCTTTTACTATCTCGATCTGGACTGAAGTTATTACATTACTACATATATAGTCTAGTTGGCATGGGGTGGATATCATGGGGGGATGACATCTATGGTGGACAAGTGCACACTCTCCTAGGATTCACAACCTATCTATATTGATATGCTAGTGTATATGGGTACATAGGAACAAAATCATATTCATTGACACTGCACCCCGTTGGTCATAGGCCATTGCACATCTCATATCTACATTTCATTGCATCCCGGAGGATTTTCGTGCACCTACTGCTCACACCATCATCGCAGAAATTATTGACCATGATACTCCATGGGCATACTTTGATGTCTCGGCGCAATATCATGGCTGTGGTGTGGGAATCTTCCTTCATATCACTAACACCCATCTCTATAAGATCCAAATGGATCTGGATGCTGGGACAAACAATTATGCAGAACTCATTTCCCTCCGTCACTTATTATTTTTTTGCACTTGTAAAAAGCTGTCGTCGTTTACAGATTTTTGTTGACTCGCAGATTATCATAAAATGGTTTAATCAACAATCTGCATGTCACACAGACATGCTCTAACATATTTTGGATGATGCATTGATGTCGAGGATTCATTATGACTATATTTCTTGTCATCATATATACGGGGAGCACAACAAAATTTCCGACCATTTATCCAAAGAAGCCACACTCCAGCCAAGGGGGATCTAGTTGATTAGAGAACAACATGACCATGAATACTACTCTTACTACCATCATCCATACATGGATGTGCAGTAGGACAGGGTCTTCAAGCCCTGATTTCATGACATTTTTGGAATTATTTTTTATGTAATTATTTTTGTTTATAGTACAGATCATGTCTATATATTACAAAACTTATCCTATGTATTTATCATAATAGTCTCCCATACCTAGGATTGACTCATTTTTGGACAGTTCAACACAGTTTGTGGCTTATAACCACTTTATTACATATGCTTCCAACATATTCAACTTTTAATTTTCAAATATCAATAAAATTATGATTTTTCCATGGTAAAAATATAATTATTTATTATGATAAATTATATTTTTTTCCAAATCATATTTTATATAACACCAAACATGCAAACATAAATGCAATATCTATTTTATTAGACCAGACACTTTCATCATCCTAAATACATGCAAATTGGATTAAAAGCCAAAAATTATAGATTGGAGGCTCTCCTCAGTAGAATTTGAGTTTTTTTTGAGCAAGTGAATATGTATGGTCATAAAATAATACATTGGATGACACTCAATTCAATTTGATTATATGGAGAAAGGGAGAGTTATTAATTAATGGATAATTTGTCACTCAATGAAATTCCTAAAATTCATCTTTCGCCATGATTAAATGATGCAGATGAAAAAATTAACAATACATTGGTATCTACTCAACTCAACTCAATATTGGAAAGCAAATTATTATAAATATATTATTATTATTAAAAAAAAATAGAAATTTTTTTTTTTTTTTATTTCTTTTTTTAGCAATCGTGAAGCATTTGACCTTTTTTCACTATCCTTATTTTTTATTGCAACGAGAAACTTCCCCATGAGGAAGAGCGCTTAGATCTTTTTGTACAGGGAAGCATGATAATCCCGTAAAAAGGGAAGATGAAGCATAAAATAAAGGGAGTAGGGGGGAAACAAGGATGAACCCCAAAAGCCCCATGTCATACTTGAAAAAGGAGTAGGAATATTTGAAGTTTACCATAAGGGAAAGTTTTTTGGAACTTTCAAAGGCAACCCATTCCAGGTCCTGCACACAAAGGACAACCGCATTCAAAAATTTCATCTAATTATTGGTCCCGTCCCAAAAGGGAAATATGTCCTCAAGACAATACTGCAAAAAAATGTGACTATCTTCTCACGTAGAATCAACATCACAGTGGGATAGATAGATTCATGTGAGAACAAAAATGAAACCATTTTCCATGTTGGGGTAGAAATGCCTAATCCCCCACGAAAGAATTCGCTCTATATATAAAGCATAACAAAAAAAATTATTATAAAATTAAGTATAGCATTTTAATTTTATGAATTACTTGTAATAATGAAATGGCTTAATTGTGATGACATGGATACATTTATCCCAATGCACATAAGTGAAAAGAAAAGAAAAATATTGAATACAAAAAATATACTTTAATTTTTCACAGAGATATTAAAAACAAAAAATATACTTTAATTTTTCATATTTTTTGAGACACCATTGTTTCTCATAATATTAGCCATACAAGTTGAGGAAGAGCACAAAATTTCATCCACAAACCGATGACCATAGGCATATGGGTTCTCTTTCTACACCCGCTCTGCTTTGAAGGCCGCTTTAGGAACAACATCAATTTCCATGTTGCCACCTGTCACTTTCCTTACAAAGGATCGCATGGCCTCTTTGTCCTTCTTGGGACGAAATTCTGGATGGAGTTTCCAACATTTTTCAATCTAGTGCCCATTCATGCTACAATGGGTACAAAATGCTTTCGCTTGCCCATCAATAAGGAAGTATTCATAACAAGGAGAGATTCCTCATGCTTTGTCCCAAGGATTTGATCCATTATTTTGACCATTGCCTTACGTTTCTCACAAGTAGCCATGCAATGGTCAACTGCATCACAAGATGTGCAAGGAAACTTTTCCCATAAATAATCAAAATCATCAACATTTCTAAAATCCCCATGACACTTATGCTTGTCCTTTGGGCTGTGAATTTGACGATGAGTATTGGACTTTGCATGTCCCTTGGAACATTAATCTCTCTCTAGAGACAATTTGTCATCATCACTACCATCATAGTATGACATATCATCACCTGATGATTTCTTTGCCTCAACAATTTTAGAGCACTCTCCAATTTCTCCATGACCATAACCCAATCCTTCATATCGTGGTTGTTCCTTCACCTTGATAGGATTAGTGATACCTTGGACATTGAATTTGATACCTCTTGCATCATAACCCATCCATGTTAAAAGCTTCATACCAATACCTTTGGTATGCTTTTCAAAAGGCTGCAAAAGCTCTGTTCTCAACATTGGTTGGAGTAGAAAAAGAAATGCTAATTACCTCCTTTGACTTGTCACCCATCTTTTCTATTTCAGATGGTGATGACAAAGTGGATGATGACTCAAGCCAACTTATTTTAAAAACTTGCACATAAGAAGAATCTTTCAGATGCTGAGAAAACTCACAAGCATCATTCTCAACATATGGTCCATATCCTGTGTACGGACCATGCCCACAAATTGGCTTCATCTTAGAGGGGTTCTTTGCTACTTCCAAGATGGAACTCTCACCATTTTGTTCCTCCACTCCATGCTACAACTATAGGTGCATTTTCCTTTCCTCCTCCTCTATAATTTCAAGCAATCCCCTCATCTCAACATTCTCAATTTGAAAAGAAAAATTAATCTCCTCCAACTCTTGGAGTCTTTCACACTTCAATTGATTGCCAATACTTGAAACTTGGTTAGAACCTGCTCTAATACCACCCCATCTGAAATTGGAGGGAACACTCCTCCTATCCAAAATTGATCGTCCTCTGACACATTGCAAGTTAACAAAATGGGTCTTTAAAAATAAACAAGTTTCACACCCTCTTCAAGAATGGGAGTTAAGTTTTTCATATGAATTTAAAAGAGAAATAAATTCATATGCATCTCAAGATGATAAACAAGAAGAGAATAAACTAACATTTGATGGCATAGTCCACCCCTCCTGGGCTACATCTCCAGGCCTGCTCCAATAGCTAGACCAATATATTGATTTCAGCAACAAATGAGTACTGATACAATTTATTGACAATAGAGTGGTTTGTTTCTCCTACAAATAATTCTCACCCAAAAGATGTCTCCCTACAACAATTCATGAAAATGTCAACACAAAAGGGACTCTCACACGATATGTCCTTGTACTCCATAAGGAATCAAAGGCATAAACATGCAACTCCTACACAATGAAGAGTTAACAAGGGCTTCTCTCATTAACACATTAAGAAAATATGGAAAAGAGTTTCCCTATAGAAGTAACAATTGTTGTAGATGAAACTTTAAAGTTGGAAAACCTCTAACTAGGCTGTCTCTCTGCTAAAAAATGCCTCCAAACTGCTTCAAAATTGACTCTGCCTCTACCACTAAAAGACTTGATTATGAAAAATGTCCATCATAAAGTGCTCAAATCCGAAAACTAAGGTTGTCATTGAGTCTAGGACACTCAAAAACCCCCAGCTAGGCTCTTGTAAGGTTAAAAAATGAGAAAAATATTCTTCTCCGAGCCAAGGTCTACTATATGTCCTGCAAAATGAGAAATCCTACTAACTATCCTGCAAATTTTCCCTTTACATAGTCTGTTGAGTGACAATTTCACTTGGGATTGGTGCGATTCCCGCCAAAAAGGTGCAAATTGTTACCTATTTAATTTCACCAATAACCCTTATGTACAAAATTAGGACCACATGGAGCACATAAGGCCGGGGGCTAGGGCTAACTGTCCACCCCCGCTGGCTTTGGCTCCTTTTCTGACGGGTTGTGGTCATGCTGTGCCCATGTGACCAAGGGTCGGGGCCAACCGCCCACCCTCGTCAAACCAACTCCCTTCCTTCTCTTCATTGGTTATGGTATAACGTTATGACCTGGGGCCGAGCTTATCCGCCCTCCCCCGCCGCTGAGCCTCTCACATTTGGTATATGGCCTCCCATGGGACCTGGGGTTGGGGCTGAGTCCCTGCCCCCTTTGACTTTGCTCCATCATGGTCTTATGCACCGTGTTATGGAAAAGGGCCAGGGCTAACACATAGCCCCACTCCCTTCATCCCTATGATTGGACATATGCATCAACATGTAACCTGGGCCTGGGGCTAGCCGCCTTGCCCCTCCTCCCAAATGCCAAACTATATTGAATTGAAATATAAATCGTAGCCTATATGGGTTAAGAACCAACCTGTGGTGCGATGGTGGAGGGAATATTTGTTATGCGATAGGTTTTTAGGTCGATCCTACCGAGGCCTTTGGGCCTATATACAAAAAAATTGGCCAATCATAGAGGGCCATGTGGCACCCTCCGATAAGGCCATGTGGCAGCCTCTGATTGGGCCACCTCACAACTATACAAACTAATCAAAACATGCCAATTTCCACCTGTAAAAACATTCCAAGTGTCAAGACCTAATTGGTTTGATTCCAACCATACCCTCATAGTCAGCGGATGATGCTAGTTGTACGGACTATCCAGTCAACAATAGAGTCAACCATGATATTGATTTTTTAGTTGTGTGGCCAAAACTTCAAAACGTTATAACTTCTTCATACGATGTTGGATTTAGGGGATTCAAGTGTCATTGGAATCAGGACAAAAAACACTACAACTTGACGTCGGTTTCAGGAGATTCGAAACACTTTTATTTTTGAACCTATTTTTGATCTTTGGATCAATGGCTATCACCTCTAGCTGGTATTGTCTATTTATTTTTTTGTTTCTGATTCTCAAGCCTAAGATTCTAAGCTACACCATTAAGGTTGAACTATTTATTGTTATTAATGTTGCTTTTATCCCTCTGGTTCTCTCCTTCACCCAAAATTGTCTCCCTTTGCTTCCCTTAAATAACTTTGTTTTGTATCTGCCCTTCTGGTTAGTTTAGTCTATGTTCATTCCCATTTCTCCTACTCTTCTCTAAGTTGCCTCTAGTCTATCCATTGTCTCCCACCCCTTTCTAGAAGTCCCTAGTGTAGGGTTTTGGTCCTTTTTGGGCATAATTTTAATCCATAGAATGCACCCCATGCATGGGCATGGGGGCCATTATTCCTCAAGAAGATGCCTTGTCCCAAGCTTGTTCAGCTACTAAAATTTATATTTTTATCACCCTTCCTTAAGTTCAAGAATAAATCCAATATCTTAAAGCCTCGACGACAACTGGACAACAAGCCCATTTAGACTCTAAAATTCAAGTTGAAGTCTCTAGCTGGGTCTTCGACCCTGACCAAGTAGGGGGTGTATGATTCAATATCTTCATTCCATTACCCTTCATTGGAAAATGAAGACTCTATTGAGATGCATCATCAAAATGAAACATGAGGACCACAATGAAATTATAGCATGCCTTAATGACATCCAGTGGATTCAAAGACACTAACACTCTTGCCTGGTCAACCTAAATGCCTAATTTGTCCACATTGAAAGGCACCTTCAGTGTGGGTGTCACTCTCCAACATGCCTAAGCACGCAAGATTTGGTCCCGACAACATCCCTTAATGATCGATGCATGCTTAGGTTTCTTGTTTTATGTATATGATCAAAGAAATTTATTTTATATTCTTATATCATTAACAGGTATGGTATGCCAGTATTACCCAACAAACAATATGTAATGGTTGTGACAATGGTACTAGACACCCGTCTCGATGTAAGGATGCTCACTGTAATAGAATTGTTTTTTCTCATTTTAAAAGATAAAAAATAGATACAACACCCTCACCATGGTTGGTCTAATTTCCCTTATGAGAAGCTACAACAATAAAAATGGTTACTTGTTGTGTTATATATACCTAATTTATAATCTAATAAAAAACTTAAGATAACAAAAAAATATTTTATTAATTAATAATACAATAAAAATATTATAACGCAATAAATTTTTAATATAAAAAATCATTTTGTATAATTTTTCATAATTAATTAAATACAATTAAAACTTTATATTGTCCATGATATTACTTGCATCTTGTCCCTATGATTGAACCACACTAGATGGTTCGAAACGCGATTCGACAAAAATCTATGTGATTAATGCTGAAAGATGTCATAACTATTATAATATAATTATTTGTTAAGATAAACAATTTTTTTTTTTTATTTTATAATCATTTAATATAGGAACACTTTCGTCATCCTAAAATACATGCAAATTGGATTAAAAGCCAAATATTAAAGATTGAAGGCTCTCTGTTGAAAATAATGGAGAAAGTTTGTTTCACGGTTGTGTGTGCGTCTTAGTTTAGATATAGTTCCTATTTTCTAGGAGATGGTTTTTATCTCCCTAAAGTGACTCTGTAAACTTATTTATTCCTGATTTTATGATTAATTGAATAGAGCGTACTGCGTGGGCAGTCTCCAGGTGTAGCTTGCACACCGGTGAGCCGCTAGTTTTCAGTGTGTAAGTTTCATTCTAGGTTGGTCTATCCATTTTTTAACATGGTATGGGAGTACAAAGAATTGGGTCTCTGGTGAGTGAGCCTTGGTGGCTGGTTCAATTTCCTTCATGACAAAGCACTGAAATTTTGAGGAAGACTGATCAACGCTAGTTTTAGGGGTCAAACCCATGCTGATCAGCGCTGGCTTTGCACTGTGAAATTATGTGAAAACTTACAGAATTTTTCGTCAGCGCGTCCTGCAGTACGATGAAAGGGCACTGGTGTTTTTTGCCTATTAGAGGTGGTATGAGGCCAGAAGTGCTTGAGTTGGTGGTCCTATCCAACATTTTTTTGAAGGCCATATATTGAAAGTTCGATTCGCAGATCAATTGTTGGAGGATCTGGGGGTTCGATCTGTAGATCGACTATTGGAGGATATGGAGTTTGATATGTGGATCGACTATTGGAGTATCTAGTGTTGGATCCATAGATCAGGTGTTGGATTATTGAATTTATAGATTGGACCAATGGATCTGTTAGTGGAGTCGTGGTTTTGTCACAATGAATAATTGCATTGTAGAGATGTACCTAAGTGAGAGCAATACATTCAATGGGACAAATTATGCCAACTGGAAGTTCAAGTTGCATATATTGTTCAAGGGTTCTAGTGCATGGATAATTGAAAATGGAGATGAAGTAAAGTCGATTGCAGTCGATGGTGCCACAACTACAACTGTTCAGGATTGGTGGAAGAGGGAAAATAAAGCAAAGGTGTTGTTGAAGATGTCGATAAAAGACAACATAATCCTTCACATCCGAGAATGAAAAACTGTTAATGAAATTTGGGTGACGCTCAAGGATTTTTATGAAACCAAAAATACAAATCGCCTGTTGTTTCTGAAGAGTAATATTCTCTCCACCGAAATGGAGGAAAATTAATCCATTGTTGCATTCATCTCACGGATCGAAGAACTGAGAGACAAGTTGGGCGACATAGGGGAGAAAGTGTCCAACATAGATCTCGTCATCATTACCTTGAATGGTATGACAAAGGATTATCAAATGTTCATTACAGCGCTTGCAGTGAGGGAGAAATCCCCCACCTTTGAAGAGTTGACATGGATTTTGATGCAAGAAGAAGAGAGGCGTATGAATCTGAAGCCTCAGAATGTAGATCTGGAATTGGTGGCGAAGAAAATGTTCTTCAAAGGGGAACGAAGAGGAGGACAAAAAAATGGTGGTCCATCTCAGAAAAATCCATTTCAAGGTATGTCATCTGCTAGAAATGATTAAAAAGTTAAGTGTTTTTACTATGGCAGAACTGGTCATATTGCTAGAGATTGTTATAAAAATAAGATTGATGAAACCAAATATAGACACAAGAGGCATACATGGAATTTTGTTGGCGAAGATCAGAATCATGATCTTAAATTATTTGTCTCTGATGCTGCTCTTTCTGCTGAGACCGCTGAGGCTGAAACTTGGTTTGTAGATTCTAGAGCATCCACTCATATGACAGGTAATAAACACTGGTATGAAAATTTAAAGGAGACCAACAATAGTCCGAACATCTACCTTGGAGATGAAAGAGCATATGAAATTAGAGGGTATGGAGATATTCCTGTGATATTGCCTAATGGTAATATCAGGAGCATCCATAATGTAATGTATGTACATAGTATTAAAAAGAATTTGACCTCTGTCTCCAAGATTGCAGATCAAAATTTAAAGGTATAGTGTTTCAAAACATATTGTGTTATAAAGGATTTACTAAATCATTAGAACTTGGTCGCATATGGAGTACAAGTTGGATTCCTTTATAAGTTGAATGTTACAAGCGTACCACATCAATATTTAACTTCAACGACTATGACAACAGAGAATCTTTGACATCAAAGGTTTGGTCACAACAACCTTCAAGACTTACTGTTACTACAGAAACAAGGTATGGTTGATGGAATTCAGGTTTCAAATAATGAACATATTGATTGTGACGATTGTGCACTTGGGAAAATGTACAAGGATGAATTTCCCTCTAGCCTAAATGGGAGAAAGAAAGATATACTTGAACTTGTGCACATTGATATATGTGAACCCATGCAGACAAGGTCCTTGGGTGGAACTTATTATTTCTTGTTATTTGTTGATGAATGCACATGATATACATGGGTATACATTCTTAGAAGGAAAAATGATGCTTTCAAATATTTTAAAGAATTTAGAAATATGGTTGAAAAGCAGACATGGAAAGTCATCAAAATTCTCCGCTCAGATCAAGGGGGAGAATACAGGCTTGGAAGCTTCATCAAATATTGCAGAGATCATGGGATAGCACAATGCTTTACAATACCCAACACTCCACAATAGAATGGGGTTGCAGAGAGGAAGAACAGAGCTTTGGTGGAGTGTGCACGCCACATGATAAAAGGTAAGTACCTATCCAATGGTTTTTGGGTAGAAGCAATTAGCACTGTTGTTTACTTAAAGAAAAAATGTCCAACTAGGTGTCGTGATCTCAAGACTCCATCTCAAGACTCCATTTGAGGCTTTATATGGTTTCAAACTTGTAGTTCATCACTTGACAGTATTTGGCTCTAAAGATTTTTCACACATTCCTAAGGAAGATAGGAAGAAATTGGATGCTAAAGCTATAAAGTGCATATTTGTAGGGTATTGTTATGATTTCAAAGCATATAAGATGTTTAATCCATCTACTCACATGGTGTTTGTGAGTATAGATGTTATCTTTCATGAACATGTTGATGAAGGGAATAAGGACAAAAGTTATGAGGAGTGGCACATGCCTTTACTAATTGAGGACAGTAATGATGAAGCCAAAGACAATCATTTACAACAACAACAACAATAAAAAGAGGAACCTAGTGATGTGGATGCATTCAACAGTTGAAGTCCATTCAAAGGTGAGCGGGAAATCACATAGGACAGAATTAAGGCAAGTTCGTTACCAAGGAGATAAGGTAGGCAGACTAACTTACCTACGAGGTACAAAGACTATGCTCTTATGATTAGTACTTTAAATGTTGTTGAGCCCATGAATTATAATGAAGCAAATCAGTATAATGAATGGAGGTCAAATATGAAAGAAGAGTATGAGACCATAATTAAAAATGAAATTTGGGAATTAGTTGAACTGCCAAAAGGAAAAGAGCCCATAGGTTGTAAATGGTTATTTAAACCTAAGTTCAAAGCAGATGGTAATGTAGAAAAGTATAAAGCTAGGCTGGTGGCCAAAGGTACTCACAGAGAGAAGGAATTGATTATGAGGAGCTTTTTCTCCTGTAGCTAAGTTAAATACCCTTAGAATGTTAATAGATCTAGCTACTAAGTACCATTGGAGCCTACACCAACTAGATGTGAAATCTGTTTTTTTAAATGGAGAGTTGAAAGAAGAGGTATATTTAACTCAACTAGAAGGGTTTATTAAAAAGGGGAACATACACTTTGTCTGTAAATTAAAGAAGGTATTGTATGGATTGAAATAGGCTCCCAGGTCTTGGTATGAAAATATAGACTCTTTAGTCTTACAACCTGGTTATTGGAGAGGTAAAAATGACCCAAATATGTATCCCAAATTTGATTCAAAGGGGTAGATTGTGTTGATTTCCTTATATGTTGATGATTTGATTATTACTGGAAATTATAATGAATTTGTTGAAGAAATTAAAGTGCATATCTCATAGGTATTCGAAATTAAAGGCCTTGGAGAACTGCCTTATTGTTTGGGTCTTGAAGTCTTGAGAGATTCTAGACAAAATTTTGTTACTCAAGGAAATTATGTGAGGGAATTGTTGAAGAAATTCAGAGTGGATCAGTGTAAATATGCTACAATACCTATACAACAAAATGTTAAATTTCAGAATGATGATGGTTCTAAAGAGGTGGATGCTACATTGTACAGACAGCTGATTGGAAGTTTGATTTATTTGACTACAACCAGACCTAACTTAGCATATTTAGTCAGTGTGTTGAGTCAGTTCATGACAAAACCTCTTGAAAATTGTTAGGTAGCAGAAAAAGGTTTCTTAAGGTATCTTCAAGGAACTATAAACTTTCGCATTAAGTATATTGATTCTTTTGATATTAAACTGACAGGCTATTCAGATCTAGATTAGGTTGGAGATATGAACAATAGGAGATCTATAACAGGGTATGCTTTCAGTATTGGGTCCAGGGTCATTTCTTGGAGTAGTGAAATCAAAGTATTGTATCTTTATCATCAATAGAAGCATAGTATCAAGTTGTATGTGCAACCACTTGTGAAGCAATTTGGTTGAGGAGACTTCTTCATGATGCAGGAGAAGAACAAAAGGATGCTATGGTGATCAAATGCAACAACCAAAGTTCAATCAAACTGGAAAATAATCTTGTTTTTCATAAAAGCACAAAACATATTGATACTTAATTTCATTTTGTTAGAGAAAAGGTTCAGCCCAAAGAGATTTATATTGAATATTGTAACACCTGTGACAACGTTGCTGATATCTTCACCAAGCCTCTACGGAAGGCTAAATTTGAATTGTTTAGGGAGATGTTAGGTGTGTACATGAATCCTTTGTCCATTAAGGGGGAGAGTTGAAAATAATGGAGAAAGTTTGTTTCATGGTTGTGTGTGTATCTTAGTTTATATTTAGTTCCTATTTTCTAAGAGATGTTTTTTATCTCCCTAAATTGAATGTAAACTTATTTATTCCTGATTTTATGATTAATTGAATAGAGCGTACTACTTGGATAGTCTCCAGGTGTGGCTTGCTCACTTGTGAGCTGCTAGTTTTCAGTGTGTAAGTTTCATTCTAGTTTGGTCTTTCCATTTTTTAACTATATCCTCAGTAGAATTAGAGTTTTGTTTGAGAAAGTGAATATGTACAATCGTAAAACAATACATTCGCTGATGCTCAATTCAATTTGATTATCAAAATAGGGAAAAAGGGAGTGATATTAATTAATGGATAATTTGTCGCTCAATGAAATTCCTAAAATTCATCTTTCGCCATGATTAGATGGTGCGGCTGAAAATTTTTGCAATACATTGACTTACTCTACTCTCAACTCAACTCAATAATTGAGAAAAACAAATTATTATAAATATATTATTTCCAAATTTAAAAATTATCATAAAATAAAATATAATCTAACTTCCTAATT
>APFE030257174.1:11703-33649 GCA_000404065.3 Pinus taeda
GGTATGTCATTTTCTAATCCATGATCCTCTCAGACAACGACATACATTCATACATGTATACATATATAAAATTCAACATATCATGATAAAAAAATAATTACCAGATAACATAAGGTCTAGGTTAAGCGAAATTCCTTATTTATGCAGAAGCATTGAGAGAAATATTTCCCAACATAGCCAAAGCATATAACACCTCTGATCCATTTACTTTACCTTTTCTAGTTACCTTTCTTATATCTGCACTACTACTGTCCATTTAGCACAATGGACCCAACTAGTCCAACCAATTGTCATAGTCTTACCTTCCGCTGTGCTTACTCATGCACATAACTTCATCTAGGTCTTATATCATCAGTTGGGTACCACACATCTCTCTTGATTTCCATCAACTTTCCTCTTTCCCAACCAATTCCGAAGACTCAAAACATAAAAGGCAAGACGAGAAAAAACAAGAAGAAGACAATAAAAACCAATAACAACATGACTCTGTGAGCAAAGTTGTATGGCCATACACTAGACATAAACAAAGCTGCAAATCAAGCTCAACAATTCATAAAATACCAAAAGCACAAGACTAACAAAAAACACCATGGCTCCCAGGGAAATCTCAACTCGAGCCTTCTTCAAGATTTCATGGCAACCTCTCTTCCCATGCAACTCCCTGCATCATGCTGACACATGTCAACCACATGTTCCAAATATCAAGATAATCATATTTATCAATTTGAAATCAAATTTTACAAACAATCATGTCATAATCCATAGTAATTAGACATAATGCTACAACTATCAACTACATTCAAGTACATATTAACTATCTCAACACATAAGTGTTAGCATAATTATCTTAATACAATATCAATCCTTCATGCCACTCTATAGACTCATACTCATATCATGCAATAAATCAATCATTCAACAAACTATTAATATACCATGTTAGATAATTCAACTAGGCGACATAATAGGCACCAAACACTCAAATACCAAATAGAAGATGTAATCAACTATGAAACACCAAGTATAATACATAAGCAAACTCATACCTTAGTGTACCTCAAGGGAGGCTATCTTGTCTGCATAATCAATCTAGTTAGTGGGATATAACTTTACAACATGTCAACTCAAGCACTCATAAGATCATGATATCCATAACAATATCTAACTAACATGTTCACATCGTAGACTCATACATAATTATCATTCACACATATTAAAAGTCAATCTGGATTAGTATGATGTCATCTCACAAATATGTCGATTCATACCTGAATATCACAACCATAACCATTTACATAGGCCAAACCAGGTTAACACAATACATATAACATCAAGATCTTCAATGCAATGAACATAACCATCACTTATATGACCAATCCAAATTATAACATCAATATCTCAATAGAATGAACCTAATCATCAAGTTAATAGCATATAACAACAATAAGCTATATATCATACTCATCAACAACATAAAATCGAATCATCAACAATATGTACACAATATCGCATATGCAATATTCGCACAACCCTATTTGTACCATCATGTACATAACATTGCATAAATAACATGTACACATGCTATGTATACACAACACCACAAGTTCACACATCATAGATGCAACATGTACAACATATAAAACATATGCACAACAATAGTACCACATGTTAGTGCCTTGATCTACCTCAGGCTGAAGAAAGGCAGGGCTAGGGTAACACCAAACCATGCTTAACCTGGTAGCTAGCCCTACCAAGTCAGGAGAGGGCTCTCTCCTTGTCAATCTCAAAAAGAATATGGAAACTAAGGCTTGAGTTGACTAAAAGTTAATGCTGATTTTAGGCTAGGTATATTTTCTCAGAGGATTTGATTGATTTTAATGGTTTGTTGCTGGATCAGATGAGGAAGGTAGCTTTGGGTCCGTGAAATCAACTCAGATTTGCAGAGGTTCTTGTGGGGCAAGGTAGGTAAGTTTTTTAGCACTTTGAATTTGATTTTATGGTGAGTCTAAAGACTAGTGAGGAGTTGGAGAGGGCATGCAAGGTTCATGAATCCCCTTCAAATAGTAGAAAACAATTAAAACTAAATGTAACCTCAAGGCAGAGCACTGAACATAAATGGATTCCACCTATTAATATTGATTCATTTAATTATGTAGAAAAAGATAGATGATGGCACATATACACATAAGAGAAACTAAATAATAGAGGAGAAAACAATTCCAATTCACATTACCACAAGAATCCCACAAAATTCTACAAAACCCTTGTTCATTTCCTTGCCAAACTGCAGAAGTGATTTACAACGTAGCTTAATGCATCCACAAGAGTCCAACCTTGACAGATGACTAAGAAAGTACAAGATATAGGCATCAAACCACCTATACTAGCCATCAAGGGTCGAATCCATGAGTCAAGGAGTTGTTTCAGCAACATCTAAACTAGGAACTAGAAAATAAGCAGTGGAACAACTTGCCTCTAAAACTATGGAAACTGATTCATTCATCCCCAAACCAATTCCAACTGATGTATCTACCCCCTCAAGTCATTTTTCATCATATTTACATCATATTACATCATTAATTTATCAAATAGAGAAGAAAAAGTCAACTAATAGTGAACTAGGCGAAATTTTGAGTTTTTAGTCAAAATTGGCAAAAATTTACCCGATGCCCAGCGCCCTGAGCCTGATGCACAGTGCCACTTCAAGGCTGAATTTTGAATCCTTCTACTTCACCAAATCAGGCCCATAATAGCTTGTTGGAAAGCTCTACCTGTCTACTTTCTAGGCCAACTAGACGTTTTTGATTTGGAGTCCATTTTCCCCTTCAAAAATCATTTCTCCCAAGACTGGTTCATGTGCGTCCAAAAAGTGGTAGAGAGGGCAATTTTTAGGTGTTTTTGGCCCTTTAGGTGACCTAGATCTCCTCCAAACCTTATGAAACTTTTTGGGTTTCATTATTTTTCCATGCGGAATCCAAAAATGCAAGCCATTTTTCAAAATATTGAGCCAACCCAATGCGCAACGCCGGTGGCGCTGTGCATCAGCGGAAAATTCTTGTGTTTTGAATTACAAAATTGTGAAATGACAAAATTTTCCCAAAATTTATTCAAATTTGGAAAGAGGAAAGCTTACTAATTGCTTTGCTGAGCCAATGAAGCTTTAGCCAAAATTTTAAGTTTACCTTGTTCCTTTTTGGCTTTCAAGGCACTCTTTAACTTAGCTTTTAAGTTGTTTATCCTTGTCTTGCAAATTCTATTCCAAGCTAAGTAATGATAAGCCATATGGCACAACATTTTCTTCTCTTTGTTAGCCTTATCAAGCATCTTCTCAAGGTGGATGTTCACTCTTTCCAACCATGACTCTCGATCAGCCTCAATTTCTTTCTCAAGGGATGTCATCTTGATTTTTCTTCTTTTTGCCACTTGCCTGTTTTCTCTAATTGTTTGTAGCTCCATAATGGCTTGTTTGTCCTCCAGTTGCTTGTTCTCCTATTCAAGATAATCGATGACCCATTTGGCCCTCTCAAGGTTAAGTAATAAGGCTTGGATTTCAGCCTCCTTCTCTTTGATGATCATATCCTTGAGTCTTGAGCTTTGACAGCCCAAATCAATGTCACCATCCTCAATCAAAACAAAATCCTTGTCTTTCCCTTCAATAGGGCCTTCTTCATGCACCTATTGCTTTCCTTTATCTTTGCCCTATACTTATTTAGCTGAAGAAGAAGGCAAGGCCCCTTTCACCCCCAGTGAAGATAGCATTTTCCTGTGATTCGGTGAAGAAGACGAGACCCCTTCCACCCCTGGTGGAGATAGTACTCATTTGGAAGCTGCAAAAAGCATCCTAGTGCCTCTTTCATAAGTAACAAACATAGGAATATGAGCCTCTTCAATTTTTCTTTCAGGCTCTTTTTGTTGCCCGGAAGGTTCACCTTCCTCTTGAGGATCTGCAAATATTTGAGACCCCTTGAAGCTTTCATGGGTAATGAAGCTTTCCCATGACAGTCCCAACTGAGTGAGCTGATGCAAAACAACAATTTTGATGACAACAAAATGATAAATACTGTTGAGCTATTGTGGTTATGGTTTTCTTTTTGCAATCACAGCCATCCTCTCTATGTTTTTACATATGAAATATGGAATACTCATCATTTTGACCTTGGTGAAGTGCATAAGTAATCTGATATGGTAGGCATAAAGTCTAGAGAACCTACCCTCACATGTGAAGTATTTGATGATAAGTTTCATGAGTGGAACATACCGGTCCTCCAAGAACTTGAAAGGAAACACCCTACTAAGTTTACTATGACATTTGGCCTTAATGTATGGTTCATAATGCTTCTTACTGAAATTGTACCTTTTGTTCCACTTTTCTCCTACATCTGGCATTCTAGTAGCTTCCGCAATAATAGCTGGTGAAAGAGTGAAATTGAACCCAGCAAGGTGCACCATGTTATTCTCCATGTTGATGACAAACTGCCTTGCTAACTCATGATGGTATTTAACCCTCTCAACCATCTCACAAAACTCAAAACAAGACTGATATCTAAAACATGTGGTAGAAAGAGGGCAATCAAGGAGAATAGGTTCCCCCCTAATAATTTTTCCACCCTTGTGAGGTCTCCTGGGCTGTACATTTCTTTCCCTTGAGTTGTCACTAAGTGTTTCTTCTTCATAACTTGATTCACTACTTCTTGTCATGGTGCTTCTCTTAGGGATGTGATGTGGTGATGATATGGTGGAAAATGATAATGGGTGAGGACAAGGAAGATGAGTATGAAGATATTTTACAAATGTGGAACGGAGTTGGGGAATGAAGGGAGAGGTTTTAGAAATTAGGGTTTTGAGAGGGACTTAGGGTTTGATGAAGGGAGTGAGTTTTCTTAGGGGAGTGGGATAGGGAAAATGGAATTAATGGATTGATTTAGGGAAATGAAGTATATAAAAGGGGGAAAAGATGTTGATTTTGGTTATGGAGTGGAAGTTTAGCAATGAAAGGAAAACATATGAATACAAACTAGGGATTGATTTTCAAGATGAAAAACTCATGAAGAAAACATGTAGAAGACCAAATTCAGCTCAAGACCAATGAGAACTTACTTGTAGGAGATAAATGCATCGTTTGAGAGAGTTTTGGGTGATTTGGAATGATTTTGGAACCTCCCTAGCCAATGCACAACGCACTAGGCCCAATGCGCAGTGCCCTCCTGATGTGTAGCGCCTTTGTAATTTAATACTGGTTGATGCGCATTGTCGGTCTGATGCGTAGCTTCAAGCCTCTGATGTGCAGCGCCATGCAAATTTGCTACAAAAATAAGGTTTTAACCTTCTTTTGCTTGATTTTCCTCCAAATCACGATTTTAGGTCTTCAAGGATGTTTTGCACAATGAAATGGATGGCGAGCATAATTTCACTTTATATATGGATGCACTTTTAATTTTTCTTCATTTCAAACCCACTTTTATAAAGTCTAAGTCACTTTTTCTCAAAAACTCTGTTTTTCATTTGAAGTGTGACTTTTCCTGATCAATTGATGGACTGATGCATTGGTGATTTTGTTTTTTGCAGTGGCTAGAGTTGGCAAGG
Source organism: Pinus taeda (assembly GCA_000404065.3). Lineage (NCBI taxonomy): Eukaryota > Viridiplantae > Streptophyta > Pinopsida > Pinales > Pinaceae > Pinus > Pinus taeda. Next base: position 17,287 of record APFE030257174.1, read on the forward strand.
TGATCAATAGCAGTTGCTAAACTTATTACATATAGAAACACTTTAAATTACATGAAATTTGTACATAAAATAAAAACTCTGTTTTCACCTTAAAACAAATTTTTGAGGTAAAAACCATTTATTGAGCATATCATCAGTGAATTTATGATTCTATGAACTTATAAAACCTCCTCATGCGCCTTCTGACCTTTTATTGAGTTTTGGATGATCGTGATGGAAAACCCTAGACCTAGTGAGACTAAAACCCTAAAACTGACTTTTGTAAATGAAATGAAACAAAATGACAGTAAATGACCTAAAACATGTAAAAATAGGCCAACAAGTGAATTTCATGAGGGAAATTGACATGAACCACTACCATCAGTTGATCCATGACCTAATGGAATGCAGCTGATCTGATGGGACACCTAATATGCATGCAAAAAGAGAAATTTCATCACTGATGGAGGGATGAAGATATCGACACTAACACCACACATCCAAAACCACTGTGTTCTTACCAAGAAACCGTTCTTCTAGTGCCTTATCCATGCTCATCCTAGCATGTCACAAACCACACTACTTTCACTTTGTTGATGTATCCTTCAACATTACCTGTCATGACATAAACATAGGCATAATACAAGTATACAATATCAATTCATATCCACATGATACTGACCTCGTATATTTTTCGTGACTACTCTTCCCAATTGATTCCTCGTAAGACCAGGAACCTCTTCATGTCATTCTCCTACATAAGCAACCATTCCTCCACAAGAATGAGCCCTGACAACCCTGTCAGATAGTAACATAGATACATGGATACATACATACATCTATAAATGTTAGCATAAAACAATCATGATCCTGTCAGACAATGACATACATTCATATATGTATACATATATAAACTTCAACATAATCATGATCAAAAAATAATTACTAGATAACATAAGGTCTAGGTGAAGAGAAATTCCTTATTTATGCAAAATCATTGAGAGAAATAGTTCCCAACATAGCCAAAGCATATGACACCTCTGATCCATTTACTTTACCTTTTCTGGTTACCTTTCTTATATCTGCACTACTACTATCCATTTAGCACAGTGGACCCAACCAGTCCAACAAATTGTCATAGTCTTACCTTATGTTGTGCTTACTCATGCACAAAACTTCATCTAGGTCTTATATCATCGGTTGGGTACTGCACATCTCTCCTAATTTTCATCAAATTTCCTCTTTCCCAACCAATTTCGAAGACTCAAAACATAAAAGGCAAGATGAGAAAAAGCAAGAAGAAGACAATAAAAACCAATAACAACATGAATCTACAAGCAAAGTTGTATGGCCATACACTAGACATAAACAAAGCCACAAATCAAGCTTAACAATTCATAAAATACCAAAAGCACAAGACTAACAACAAACACCATGACTCAATCCCCATGGCTCCTAGGAAAAGCTCAACTCGAGCCTTCTTCAAGATTTCATGGCAACCTCTCTTGCCATGCAATGCCCTGCATCATGCTGACACATGTCAACCACATGTTCCAAATATCAAGATAATCATATTTATCAATTTGAAGTCAAATTTTACAAACAATCATGTCATAATCCATAGTCATTATACATAATGCTACAACTATCAACTACATTCAAGTACATCTCAACTATCTCAACACATAAGTGTTAGCATAATTATCTTAATACAATATTAATCCTTCATACTACTCTATAGAGTCATACTCATATCATGCAATAAATCAACCACTCAACAAACTATTAATATACCATGTTAGATAGTTCAACTAGGGGACATAATAGGCACCAAACACTCAAATACCAAATAGACGATGTAATCAACTATGAAACACCAAGTATAATACATAAGCAAACTCATACCTTAGTGTACCTTAGGGGAGGCTATCTTGTCTGCATAATCAATCTAGTTTATGGGATATAACTTTACAACATGTCAACTCAAGAACTCATAAGATCATGATATCCATAACAACATCTAACTAACATGTTCACATCGTAGACTCATACATAATTATCATTCACACATATTAAATGTCAATCTAGATTAGTATGATTCCATCTCACAAATATGTCAATTCATACCTGAATATCACAACCATAACCATCTACATAGGCCAAACCAGGTTAGCACAATACATATAACAACAATATCTTCAATGCAATGAACATAACCATCACGCATATGACCAATCCAAATTATAACATCAATATCTCAATAGAATGACCCTAATCATCAAGTTAATAGCATATAACAACAATAAGCTATATATCATACTCATCAACAACATAAAATCGAATCATCAAGCTAACTGTCATATAACAATATCCAAGTTAACCTATAACATACTCATTAGCAGCATATAGCATAATCATCATGTTATCTAATATAAAACAACAATAGCAATTCATACAACTACAAGTTACTATCATTCTTGACTATCCAACACATGTGCATATAACTACACTAATCAACCAACATCTATCATGAATGTACCCATAACATCAAAAGACATGTACATAAACCTAATGTATATCAACCTAATGCATATAAAATCCTTAACTTACATACCTACATGTCGAACATACAATACATGTATGAAAATCTACTCTTACCCCAAAGTCCAATGTTCCAACCTCATTATAATGATCAGCATCTCCTGCTCTATCTCAGCCAACACATTAGCATCATAACATCCAATACCACCATGATGACCTAAATTACATACAATGACTTCATAAGGCATGTTTTACCTACTATACATGCATAATCATAACCAAGACCATACATGCATAACAACAACCATTACTCCATTGTGCACATTGCCACATGCAACCAACAATATGTATAAGCAATTCCAAATCAACTACACCTACGCATAAATTCATGTAGTTGAACATAAGTGATCAATTCTTGTAATAAACCTACAGGACTGATACATATAATAAAAATATTCAAAAATGTAACCTAAGATACAAGGATGTAAGTAGGTATCATGAAATGAACATGTAAGTGATATATAATTCATACACAGTCAGTCACATGTTCTAAAAATGAAGACATTGTGTCTATTAATTTGAAATCAGCATTCACCAATATAAAAACCTATAAGCATACCCCCTTACTATCCATGGTCCACACTATGGTAGGAGGAAGCTACTATAATGGCCTGATCTCCAATGTCCAATTATGGAAATGGAATCTCCAAAGCTCTACTAAGTTTAACCACACTTGAAAAGAAATTGATTTTTATTTCTCATACATTTATATGAGACTAAGTCAAAAACATTTCACTTATTCCACTTGTGACATAATAACTAAAAACATGCCACTTCTCTATTTCCTTACATGCAACTTTTCAAATTCCTTGCATGCAACCTTTCAAATTCCCTACATGCAACTCTTCAAATTATTTGCATGTAAATAGGCATAGATCAGCTACATCCATATTATCATACTACAATACTATCCCATCCAAAAGATAACATTTTCTTCAAACAGTTACCATACTTTTACATTTGATTCAAACAACTACTATACTATTACATTTGCATGTAAGCATTTCTTCAAACACTTTACATGCAAACTAATATAGAAAACTATTTGCATAAAAGTAAGCATATATCAAATACAAAAATATTATTACACATCAATACTATCCCCAACCACAAACAACATACTCATTGGGCCATTTTATCAAACAGTTTGTATGCAACTAATCATTGAGCCATTTAAGCATTTCATCAAACACTTTGCATGCAAACTAATAGTGAATTATTTGATGCATATATCCTAAATTGTAGTAGTACAGGTTATGGAAACTGAACCGTATTATCAGTGGTATTTTCCATTACTATGGTTCACGTTTCAACTTCTGAGATTTCATAGATGAAAAGTTATAGAAAAATACCAACAAAATCCTATTTGGTGAACAATTCTAGGAGTATCCAAAGCTTGATTTAAACTAGTCATATCTCCTAAAATATGGAGAATAAATGTCTGAACATTTTATCACAATATAAGCAGGATTTCCTTTCATTGTGGAAAAAATTTCAGCTCCTGAGAGTGCCCAGAATAAATTTTATAACAAAAATCTCAGCGTGACTTGTTTGAGACCTGATTTTAGGAGCATTCAGAAGGCTCAACTCCCTTTGCTCATATCTCCTAAAATATTGGGACCCAATATCTGAAAGTTCTAACACATAATCATTGGTATTTTCCCTCAATATGGACGATTTTTCAGCTTCTGAAAGCCTACAGAAGAAAAGTTATTGCAGAAATGCCAACGTGACCTGTTAAAAGGTGCATTCAGGAACATCATCTTCCTTAGATCATAATTCCTAAAGTATTGTGAACCAATATCTAAAATTTTTACCACATTATCAGTGGGATTTACCTTCAATATGGAAAAATTTTCAACTTCTAATATGCCATAGAAGAAATTTTATAACAGATATGACAGAAAGGTCTAAAATTAACCTTTTTTCTTCATTTCACCTATGATAGAGCCCATCCAGTCCAAGTGTTTGAACCATGCTCTTATACCACTCTATACCACCCTTCGAGGTAAATGTGCATATAAAAAAAAATATAATAGGAACATAAATAAAATAAACATATCAACCATCAAAATCCATATATACATCAATATATTTGCACATGAAAATCGAGGGAATGAATTTTTTCATTAATAAATGCAATGAACCAACCGAAGATGGGAATACCACATTCCACCCGACCATAGATTAGTTGAACCAAGTATCTCTTCATCCAATCACCCCCATGCCATATTCCAAGCATGAATATGGAATCTCATAGAACACATTAATCAAAACTCATCTAGGGCTTCCAGAGGCCACCCACCTCAACCCATCAAACAGTGATTCCACCTCACGATCGGAAATCACCAAAAACCATCATCATATTGGTCTCCATCCAAGCCTTCTAGGGCTTCTAGAGTGTTTGTCCAACCAAGGCTTCCAGAACTAGTAACTCAACCCACAACTTATACAAGGCTTCCAGAGCGTTTGTCCAACCAAGGCTTCCAGGACTAGTAATTCAACCCGCCAAGGGCTTCCAGAGCGTTTGTCCAACTAGGGCTTCCAGGGCTAGTAACATAACCCAAGATGTTATAGGGATTCCAGGACTAGTAACTCGACCCAAGCTATGGAAAAATGAGAACCAACCAAAACAAAGAAATGAAAGTAAACCCACAATCACCATGTGTATCCAGGAAATGGAAAGGCTAGGCAATCCACTGTCGATCCAGGCAATCCTCCATGCCAATGATAGATCACAACCAAGAAACCACATGCATGTGCCATGCATGCCAAAACTAGTTAATAAATCATACATTCAACTCAATACCTACAAGAAAATATGATGTAGTTGTTGATGTCAATGCCTTCTTGCACTTTCCTATTCTTCTTTTGCCTTCTTGCTCTAGGAATCCAAGTATGCCACACCCTCCAAGAGTGCTCCAAGAAAACTCTAAGTATCCAATAATATGAGAGAGAGAGAGATAATAATGAGAAAGCTCCAAAACTAAACTGATCAAGTCCTACCCACTGATCCTCAAAAGCCTTTTTTATTAATGAGGCCTCTATTTTCTTCATTTTCCATTATTTTCCTTAAATTTCCTCCTCACATGCAACCTGTGACCTTTCACCTTCTTTTTCTCCTAATTTCCATTATTTTCATAAATAAATGTGTCAAAATACTTTTTTGCCTATTTAATGCCTTATCCATTGCCTTTGCCAATTTCCTTAGCCATAAACAACCAATTGAACACCCCCCTAGGATGTCCTACCCACCATTCAGCTTGGAATACATGTCCCATCATTCGTGGTATTTATATATTTTTACATGGAATTTTCACCAGGGCTATTACATAGATAAAAATCATCTATGGTCTATTGTTGTTTTGTGAACATAGAAAGACCTCTGTTTCCATGCCCATGCACATTTTGTTTGAGAGGCATTGGCATTGAGGTACCAAACTTGGTCATTGTTATCATGAGTCTCTAAAAGATAATAGTGGACCATTTCCACATGGCACATGGTATTTATAATAATATTAGGAAACTTATTGGAGTTAGACAAGATGGTCATCTCTCTTCAACATTATCAAGGATCTAAATTTAGAACTCAAAAGGTTTCTTATAAAGAATACAAAAAATGGTGATGGGTATATCTTACACCATGACTTCATCTCATTAATTCTCATTGTTGATGGCATGGTCTTCATAGCCTTCTCTCCTAATGCATCACAAAGAAACTTGGATGCACTTGCTAGCTCTTGTGATCATCACCAACTTCTGGTTAACCATAGACTAAGGTTATGGTCTGCAAAACAACTAAGTGTGCCACATTGATTATAGAAGTAAATCATGTGTTATAAAGGGCTACAGTTCTAATTTTAGAAGTGTCCAAGTTTAGAAATTTTCTTTCCTAGTTTTAGGAAAAGTAGTGACTAGTCCTATACTAGTATAAGATTCAGCCCCAGTAGCATAGCCAACATCTTAACGAGATCAACATCTTAACTAGAAAAATAACTAGGATTCACTTGTTTTTTTTTTAAATCCTCAAATGTCTACATTTTATTTTACGACATAAAACAAGTTATCAAAAATACTTACTGATATAATTGAAAAAATAAAACCAAATATAGGTCAATTTCAACACGTTGGCAGTAATTTTCAATTTGAAATAGAGTCATAATATTTTAAGTGGGAAAAAAAGCTACGAAAAACATTTACTGATATATTTCAAGGCATACAAAAAAGTCTAGGTCAATTTCAACACACTGGAAATACTTTTCCATTTGAAATACAATCATATTATTTAGATTAGAGTCCTTATCTCTAGTGCACATTATGAATTCCTTGTCCTGTAGATTTGGTTTTACAAGGATACTACCAAAAAGGCATATGCATGAAAATATATAAGCTGCTACTTTTTATAATTGTGAATTGTGTCTCTATTCTAATCCATGTTATTGCAATTTTTTTATTGAAATCTCCTAGAAATTCATAATAAACTAACATGTTGTTAATTGCCTGTAGGAAATAAAAAAATACTAATAGCTTGTAGGAAAGTAGAAATTCAACTTTTCCAATAAACATGTATAATATATTATTGTTAACTACATGCATGTAATAAATCTGCAGGTAGTTGCAACTATGGAAAGAGTTAGTTATATTTCTCATACAAGGAAAACAAGAAGGCAAGTGACTAGGGGTGTCCAACTATGATGCACTTCATCAGATGAGGACAAGGTGGATCATGTGAATGTCAACAATGCTCCCTAAAATGTTGTTGAGGATGAATCTGTAGTATAATATGATCATTAGAGGAAAGTTTAGCCTAATAGTGCCGATGAAATTTTCATGTAATCTCCATTTCATAATATGTAAACCAACCAAAATCCTTTAAATTTAAAAATAGGTTACTACATGTAAATATTTTGGAGGGAAAAGAAGAAAAAATACTTTTTTAAATTGTATTTTTGGCTTATCTCCTTATAGATTTACTCAAATTTCAAGTGTAGGAATTGTTGGATGCATAATTAAATTCCACATCCAACGAGTACTCATTATGTATACACTTGAGAAGACCCAAATTGATACAAAAAAATAAAGATACATTAAAAAATGTGTTTGGGTCTTCTCAAAAGTATGCATAATGGGTACTCATTGGATGTGGAATTTAATTCTGCATCCAACGAGTGCCACACTTGAAATTTGAGTAAACCTATAAGGATATTAGCCAAAAATACAATTATAAAAGTAGTTTTCTTCTTTTCTCTCTAAAATTCATAACTTTTATTTTATTACTTTAACTATTATTTTAGTATTTTTCCTTAGGAGGCCACTTTTAGGCTGAAATTTCCTCTAATGGTTGTGCCACCATCAATCACGGAACCACTATCAACCACAGTTTAAGGTGAAATTTCAACTAAGAAGATCAACATTATAAGAAGACGTAAAAAAGGAAGACATGTTAGCTACAATTGATGATATAGAGTTTAATGGATATATAGTTCAAGAAGCTACAAAAAAACATGGTATTTCTCCCTCATCAATACATTTTTGGATAAATGAGCTAACTCATACAAAACGTAGAGGGTCTCTTACAGTTATGACTAAAGAGGAGGTTGTAACCACCCCCTCCCACATTTACCCAATTTCACTGACTTTCTAGGGTAAAAATGAGACAAAGAGTTACTATGACATGACCCAAACTCCAAGCTTTAGTTATGGTAGTGGGGCCGACAACTGAACACTCGTAGACATCCCTTAAGGCTTACATGACACTCAAGGGCCAAAGAACCACCCTAGGTGACCAAACCCTAAGATAAAGCTATTTTCTCTAATATAACACCCCAACCACATGCACATTCCTACAAGGGTTCGGTTATAGGGCTCCAACCGCACAAATGGCACTGCTTCCATGCAGTTATATCCTAAAATCTCTAGTTCATAGCATGCAGTCTCGAGATCTGAGCCACAATTCCAGACTAACCTCTAGACTACTACCCAGAATTGCCTGAGACTTTTTAGAATCATTATTGACATTAGGACAAAGCTAAACATTCAAAATCAAATCAAGAAGTTGACCTATATTTCCTAGAACATACTAGGAATTTCTTTAAACACATGGAAAACATAAAAGCTTCATGTCATGAACGCATATTTGATCATAACAGTCCGAGATTCATTTGAGAATGGCCAAAAAGACTCTATTCTCTCTCCACATAGATGCAACAATGCTTATTAGTCCATACATTCATCAATCAATCAATAACTAAACTATTCATGAAAAGAGCCATATAATGTACACATTATATAACCAGAAAATAACCTGCATAGAAGCCATGGAAAATCAACCATAATATCACCAATATAATACTAAAATGCTCATAGATCACAATAAGGAAATGTCTCATATTAACATAAGAGAACACCAACCAAGTTAGGGACTTCCATGTACCACCCGACCATAAATTGGGTTGAGCCAAATCTCTCTTTCATCCAATCACCCTTGCGCAATATTCTAAGCATGAATGTGGGATCTCATGGAATAAACAAAAAAAAAACCAAACCATGGCTTCCAGAGGCCAAACCACCTCAAACCTAAACCACAATGATTCAACCTCCACGATCGAACATTAGTGTTACACAGTAATTTGTCACCGTCCCTGTTACCCCTCTCCCGCATCTTGGAGGACACATTCTGGGACTTGTGAGAAGTGACAAGACTTGAAACCACTTGCATTATTCACCTATAAACATGAGCTTCATATGCCCTTAAGACATCTCCAGCTCATTGCCCTTAAAAACAACCCTTTTTGCATTAGCGCTGGTGCCCTGTGTTATGCCTGCGCCAATGGGGAAAATCCTATTGAAAGGGTGCGCCATTAGCGCTCTGTCCCAGAGTCACAATTGCGCCAACCATTTTGGGAAAAATTTTGAACTAATCAAACCTCCAAAGGTTCTGTCCAACTCATTTACCAAACTAAATCTAAGTTAAGTGAGGATGGTTTGGCTTCGAATCTCCTTGGATGGAAAGTAGTTTGCCACCATTCCATGGAAGTTTCCAAGTGATGAAGCCAAATCCATTATTGTTGTGATTGACCTTATCTCTTCTTTTCCTCTATAAAAGCTTGTCTCCAAAGGCTTGAGCAGCTATCCTGACTCTAGTGGCTACTTCTGCTGAAAGGAAGATATCAGAATATTGGAGTTGCAAGAAGCCTTCTTTGTATCCATAAGGCTTTACCTAAGTAAGGAGACTTTGTCACTAAAGAGAGAGAGAGCTTGTCCCTCACCCCTTCAAGCTTTTGCAAGACTTGTGTAGCTGAGCACCCAGCCAAAGGAGGACTTGATGTTAGGACGCTGGTTGTATTCTCCTTTGTTGATTATTAATAATAGATGACTATCATTATGGTTCCATTCTCATTGTACTTGTAATGGTCAATGTTGAATTATATCCTTCTTGACTGATGTATAATTGCATATATTAGATTTCACGCTTTTGTTTGTGTTGTTCTCTTTGTGTGCAGGTATTCATTCATGTGGATAGTGGAGGATCGTGACCGGCCAAGGAAAAGGAACGTGGGCGACGTCTCTTCTACAACTAAAGCGTTGGATCTCAAGTAGGTCTTCATCACCTACCTTTTATTTGCAATTAGGAACTTGCGTGATAGCATTGTTTGATTGTTGCTAGACCCGTTCTGGGCTAGTAAGGATCGCCTGTATCCGTAGAGGGGATTTACCTCTCCAACAACTTGGCGACTCCGCTGGGGAGTTTAGCTTGTTGTTTAATTTGTAAACTTAGACGGAGTCTGAAACACGGCCAGATAGCCTTCGAAACACTATTACTTTGCAGTAGTGAAGTAGATCAAAACCGCTTCAGTCGATCTCCGGTTTGGTTTACGAACTAAACAATTTGGAGTTTGTCTTGCCTCTTTGGTTTTCTCTTGTTTGCTTGCTTAGATAAGCTTTTAGAATTGAATTTCTTGTTGCCCCTTTCTTCCTGACTTGCTTAGAGATTATGACCCAAGCCCTGGACTGCGTATTTTTCTTTTGAAATTGGCAAACTTTGTTAGCGCGGTTTATTCCTTCACAGTCGCGCTAGTGGCCCTTGTTGCTAACTGACAACCCGCGCCAATCCCTGTTTAGCGCGAGTTGCAGCCTGACAGTCGCGCCAGGCCTTTTAGTTTTTTAGTCCACTTGTTTGCCTGCTTTTTGAGCTTGGATTTGCATTTTTCCACCTCTTTTTCAGTTGTTGGAGTGTGTTTAAGCCCTATTTGACTGGTTTTCAACCTTTGTCCTTTAGGTGTTTGCCTCTTTCCATCGATTTCACACCTCCACCCTAGGACATCTAGTAGCCGTGTGTGTCGAGCCTCCCGTGGGAGTTTTGGGTTTTTTGGTTGTCCAGTTAACTTTGTGATCGCTTTTCGCACTTGTTCAGTGATTGTTGAAGTGTTTTTGATTGATTTCCGAGTGACTTTCTCTCGCTTGCTTGGATTTCATTCTAGCCTTGTTTGAGTTTAGATCACATAGCTCGTACAAAGCCTTGTTTTCCTTTCGATTTGGAGAACTGTTTTAGTGTCTTGGGATTTCATTATGTCTTCATTGAGTGAATTTTCCTCTTTTCTCAGTGTTGTTATCTTTCAAAATTCATTCTAGTGCATTGTGCTTATAGAAAGGAAAATCAAATAATCTCTTTTGCGTTTAATAGTGAATGGAATAGAACTTTTCGTTATTTGTATTATTGAAAAGAAAAAGTTTTGTTTATTTGCCATTAGCTGCATTAGGGTGTTCGATTGATCGTGTTCATTTTGTTTGATTGAAATTCTTAACCTTCTCATAGTTAGTATTCATCGAACGAAATGGCTCTCTTTGGCATGTAGCTTGCATCTAGGAAATTGTGAAAGATCACATATGGTAGGACCTGAAATTGAAACTTAACTAAAGATAAACCATAAAATAAACCGAATCAACTTAAAAACGCATTGGAACATAACGCAAACATTCTAGAGTTCCAGGCTAGGGACGTGCTCTGGGGTCGTTAAACCTAGTCACCTTTGTTCTCACATTGAGGTTGGGTGATTCCTCCTGGTGTGGTTCGATTGTGGTCTAGTACGGACTTGGGCTCCCACGTACCGTCACGTATATATGGGGAGACTCCACTAGGTTTGCATCCTTGATCCATAGGAATCCGTGTCTGTCGCCTTACAAGCCGTAACGCATCGAACACAGCATTCAGGAAGATTGACTGTAGTACGGAAAGTCCTTGGTTTTCATACGATTGCCAAGGTGTATAACCAGTTTTACAGATTGTCTGGTAAACCCCTTGCCTAGTTTCTCCAGAGCAGTCACTTTTTGATCCTTTTTGGACTCTGTAAAAGAAAAGGCTCTATTGAGAATTTGTCACTTCGGGCTCTTTAAACATTCGAAGGCGAATAGAGTCATCTTTTGTCCTTTTCTCGACTCTTAAAACATGAAAAGGTCAAGTTGTGTCCTAATGTCATAAAAATGTATTCGGCCACGATAACATTTACCTTTGTAGATCTTGTTTGCGTTTAGTTTTGAGTAGGTTCTCTTATCGTTAGCTTGCTTAGGGTCTTTGTTTGATCATCCTAGCGGATCCATCGATCCCGTCTCCTGTCCCAAGTGACCAAGGGTCTCCATCTTCTGTTGCCCCTGAGACACCGGTTTGTGATGCCCTTCCTATCGTTCCGAGTGTCCAACCGTTGAACTCTCGAGCTCCAGAGGACGAGCTTTACGACTTGTTTTGGAACCCTGTTTGGGAACCCTCTGAAGAGGATTTTCCCACTACTCCTGTTGGTGTTGCATCTCCGATGGCTTGTTCCGATATGAAGGATACATCTCCTATGTCGAGTGGGACACCCGTTATGTCGAGTATTGATACTCCCATTTCGGCTACATCCCCAGTCATCTCTACGCCCTACACCGTTACACCTCTCGGTATCACAGTGCCGGCGCACTATAGATCTCTGAGGGATACTATGAACTCTGCGGCTTCCTCTTCTATGTGGGATCAAAACATCATCCCTACTACAGGACCGTTTGTTTCCCAAGTTCACCATACTGTTGTTACAACAGTCCCAACCAATCCGACCGTCTGTGTCGCGTCATCAACTCCAGTTGTTAGTGTCGTTACAGCATCCTCTGCTGTCACTTCGGCTGTAGGCCCATCTCGAGGTCCAGTACAAAGTGATAAATCGACACATACTGCTAGAGTTGTCCACCCCGCAAGTGGTGCCCCTCCTCCTTCTGATCCTTTGACGGCAGAGGAGGCGTATTCCCAGTACTTGCATAATGTCCAGAACCCAGGTGGGCAAGGCCCCTATTATGATCCTGAGAATCATTATTTGTATACCTCCTTGCCTGAAGAGCCTTATGTTGAGACTTCCATTCCATTGAACGTGGCTTGGGGCACTGCCGGATATGGCGGTGGCCAGTACCATCAGGGTCAAGGATAGCCATCTCAAGGACCACCCTACCAGGGTCAACCGCCTTACTCGCAGCCTAATCATGGGCAGCAGTATTATGGCCAGAATTAACCAAGTTAACAAGGAGGCCCGCAAGGACAACCCTATCAGGGACAACCTTTAGCCTCTAGTGGTCCGTCTTTCACGTATCTTGGGCAACCTTCTGGAAACCCGGGGCAACCCAATGCTCAATAAGGACAACCCGGGACCCAACAGGGCTACCCTTCGGGGCAACCCTATGGGAACCAGGGACAACCTTACGGTCAGCAAGGTCAACCCGGAAACCAGCAAGGCTACCCTTCTGGGCAAGGGGGCCAGCCTTACGCATAACAAGGCCAGCCTACCACTCAGCAACCATCTGGTCTACAAGGAAAATCTTCGGTTGCGCAAGGGCAACCCCTCGCTTAGAAAGCTCGACCTTCTGGGTGAATAGGGCCGTCTGAGATCCGACCAGGACAACCTTCTGGCCAGATGGCCCAACATTCAGGCGGGTACCAATCCCAGCCTCCTTATTCAGGTGGGTACCAATCCCAGCCTCCTTATTCAGGTGGGTATCAATCCCAATCTGCTCATCAAATTCCGCCTGGTTCCCAGGCCCAGTATGGATACCAGCAACCCCAGGGGAAAAATCAATATACCCCGTATCAAAATTACCAGCAGCCGCAGGGCAACCCTTATCAAAATTATCAACAACCTGCTAGCTAGTATGGTAACCAATGGGGCGCTAGGGGGCAGAACCAGTATCAACAACCCGGTTCTAGAAACAACCCTTACGTACAAAATCCTTCTGGACAAGGCCCTTTTGGACCTGGTCCATCGGGACAAGGCCAGTGGGGGCAAACAGAAACTGGATGGAATTCTGGCTCTACCTCATATCCGGGACAAATGTCCTTTAACCCGCAGCTACCATTTTTAGCGACGTTGGAACTTCCCGATGTGTCGAAGTTAACAAATGATCCCATTTTACATAATCCACAGTGGCCACCAGTTCCAACTAAGATACCTAGTGATTGTCCCAAATTTGACGGAAAAGCCGGAGAGGACCCTCAAGCTCATGTGATGACGTATCACTTATGGTGTTCGTCTAATTCATGGCTTGATGACTCGAATCGACTTCGCCTCTTTCAGAGGACTCTCACTGGTTCTGCCGCTAAATGGTATATTGAATTGACCCGCGCGTCATTTCAAGATTTTAATTCGTTGGCCATGGCATTTCTTACTCACTTTCAGTTACCCATTCGGTACGAGACAGGGACACACCTCCTTACGTCTCTTAAGTAGGATACAACTACGCATATCTTCGATCATATACATGAATGGAGAAGGTGTCACAGGTTGATCAAGTTTTGGATTCCTGATCAACTCCTCACCGACTGGTTCACGACTTCCTTTGTCCCTAAGATTGCATGGGACATTGCTATGGGAGCCTGTGTGACTGAAGAGCAAGCAATCGCGCGCGCTCAGTACCTAGACTTAGTTTACTCTCAGTGTGGTACCTTGTATGAGTATTTTCCGGACGCCCCAAGGCCCGGTACATCCAAGGTTCTGCCGAAACCATCTGTCGATGGAGTCATTGGCTCTGTGAACCCGGCCTCTAAAAAATCATCGTCAAACCCTGGGAAGCAAAAGTCAAGTGCATCTAACGAAAACACTTCTCAGGGTGGTTCAAATTCTGGTAATACTTCTGAGGTCAACGTTGTCCAGTCCACCATGGAGGGCAAGGCCTCGAAAGGAAAGAAAAAGGGAAAAGGAAAAAATAAATCCGAGCAACCTAAACAGGAATCCTCCAAACCTCCAGCCGAGGAAGGAGCTAAGCGCAAACCCAAGTATCCTTGCCTCATTTATGAGGAGGATCACTACACTAAGGACTTCCCTAGGCGGTCCGAAGTTAGTCGTTTGTTAAAGGGTGCTCCTGGGGTTCCTGCGGTTCTTAAAGAGCCTTTTCCCTCTCAGCAAACTCAAATGGTGGCTGATCTGTCTTCTTCTCCCTTCCGTTCCCAGGTCTTCATGGCAGGATCTATTCCCGTTCATGTAACGACTCGAGCAAAGGAGTATCCGTCGTCCACCGGGAAGGAGCCAGAGGTTCCCTCAAGTGCTCCTTCGTCCAGCTCTGGTCCCCTCCATATCGAGAGACCAAGTACTGAGACGACAATCTGACCCCCTCCTAAAGGGGTACTCAGAAGATCTTCTTATAATCTGAATGCTCGTGCTGCCCAGCACTATAGCATCATAGAGGACTTAGCGCAGGCTCTGTCGGCTATGTCCACCTTAGAGTTTCTTCAGAGCTGCCCCCCCCAGAGGAAGTCCCTGCTATCGGCCATCGGTGGCATCGACCCGGCGGACTCGGATTTGATTACCTTCGACCTCGAGAGCCATGTTCCTCGATTGCCTCATCAGATCGCTTTTCTCATTCAAGTCGTCATCAATTCCAAAACGATCCATCATACAGTTATTGATGAAGGCGCATCAACCTGCATTATGTCTATTGCTTGTTGGAAAGCGATTGCGTCCCCGACTCTGAGCCAGTCTCCGACAACCTTGGAAGCTTTGGAAACTGTGGAAGGGAAAACTGTGGAAAACTGTGGAAGTAGAAGTTGAGGTTGTTGACGCCAATCTCACATATAACCTCCTTCTGGGCCGGAGTTGGGCATATGCCATGCGTGCCGTGGCTTCATCCCTCTTCCGTGTCATTCGTTTCCCTCATCAGGGGAAAATTGTCACAGTTGACCAGCTTTCTTTCTTCGCTTCCTCTTCTGAGGGGAATGTATCGTTCGTTGAGCATACCTCTGTTCCATTTGAGAGTGTGGGAGCCGGGCTCTTCAAAGAACCCACCCTTATGGGTGTCTTCTCCCTCCCACCTCCGAGCCTTGCTTCACTTGCTTTGGTTTCAGCTCGCTCTAATCCTTCATTGCACTCTGTTGCAACCCTCGGTCCCTCCGCTAACGGGGGCACTGATCCTCTAGCTTGTAAACCACGCTCGGCCGGGGGGCATGGGCAGATCATCGGTGCCGTTGATCAGTTTATTCAACAGGCCGAGCGATGCCTACATTATTTAGGCCGGTTGTGCAACAGGGCGATAAGGCAAAGTCCTTAAAAGGGCTTGACTCTTGAATCAAGTATCATGCGAGCTCTTTATTTTTGTACATGCGTATGCTTTCAGTAGTGTGTTGTGTGTGTGTGTTTATTTAGTTTTTATCTCAGTGTGTCGATGTGACTGTCGCTTATTGTGCCTTTTGCTTCTTGAACAGATGTCTGGATCGCCTTACGTTGGTTTCGCTGATGGTGCTTCCCGCAGTACTCGCAATCTGTCATCTGCGGCATGG